>CAUYQU010019361.1:0-26032 GCA_963574635.1 Cheracebus regulus | reverse complement strand
GACTTACAAAGAGACTTAGACTCCCACACAATAATAGTGGGAGACTTTAACACTACACTGTCAATATTAGACAGATCAACGAGATAGAAAATTAACAAGGATATTCAGGACTTGAACTCAGACCTGGAACAAGTAAACTTAACAAACATTTACAGAACTCTCCACCCCAAATCCACAAAACATACATTTTTCTCAGTATCACATTACAACTATTTTAAAAGTGACCACATAATTTGAAGTAAATCACTTCTCAGCAATTGCATAGCATCTCACAGGTTTAAATAAAATATTGATTGGCTGCTTGTTTGTAATTTTCATCCCTTATTCCTTCCTGTCTCCATTGTTAAGCACAATTATTGGCATAAAAAAGGTTTTTAATACCCATTTTTAGACTGCATTCTAGCCTGGGCAATAGAACAAGAATCCCATTCTCTCTCCCTCTCTCTCTTCTTCTTTCTTTCTCTCTCTCACTCTTTTCTTTTTTGCTCTTTCTTTCTTTTCTCTCTTTTTCTTTCTAAAAAAAAAATTTTTCTTAAGCATAGTTATTATTAGATTACTTCCCTGCTCAAAAGCCAACTATTGTCCCCTATTGCAGCAGTATCCTGACTGGGGTACACATATTGCAGGAGGCTCACAAATACTCTTCAAGAGATTCTTAGGCATAGATAATTTCATGAGCATTAGTATTCAAATTATCAGTTTTTTCAAATTGACCTGCCTGCTGTGGAGATGGGATACAATTTGTGAGTTTTCCTTTCCAGTGATTTCTTATTCATTTGCTCTTTTCAAACCTGACAAAAGAGATGCCTAGCTTACTCATCATGAATTTTGTGCATTAGCTCAGGTTTTAGAATTTCTGGTATTAAGAAAGGGGCAGCTTGAAATATTGGTGATAATTGCACTCTAGTTACATCCTCTTGTTGATAAGACAGTGTCTCATTCCTTGCTGTGAATAAAATTAAGATGAATCGAATTGAGTTGTTAGATGATAGAATGATGGTCTCAAATAATTTTTTTTTATGATAGATCATTACAATTTCTGCCAAATAACTCAAGGGTTCAAATAATTATGTGCTATTTCTATAATAGAACTTGTTTCACTCTCATATACTTATTTATATGATGCTTATAAACATCTCTAAAAGTAAAATCTGAGACACAGAGTTGATGCTGAATCTACTTTTTGTACTAAATATTCATCCACTTATACATGAAATAATTTTTTTAAAAAGGCCTAACCTTAAAAAAAAAGGTAGATAATGGCGCAGTGCCTTTAAAATAATGAGGGAAAATGATGTTTAAATGAGAATATATAACTAGTCAGATTATAAATCATGTGCCAATAAAGGCATTGTCAAATGTTTGCAAAATGAATAAAAAGACCACATCTGTCTTATTAAATAATACATTTCTAATATTTTTACTCTTACATTTAATAATGATTTATCAAAATTTATCAAATATTTATGTTTTAGCCAATTGTGTTCTGATAATCATTATAATGATAATCTAGAACATTTTGGTAACAGGAAATAAATTTCCTTTACATCTCAAACATTTTTTTTCAGAGGAGTAAAACAGGGTGATTGAGAAAAGACTCAGGAATTTAGGATAAACCTCTATGGAGGAAAGGGAATGAAAACACAAGTTCAAGAAAGAAAAAAAAAACTGTAGAATTCCTAAGAGAACATGAGCACATGTTTTTCAAATAAATGATTTTGAATTCTAGTGGATACATTAAAAGATTGCCATAGCAAGTTTTCTTTTAAGTAAGTATTTATAATATTGCTGGGAATTATATTCTTGCAACTATTAAAACTATGATATTTAAGATAAAATATAACATAGCAAAGAAAAAATTGTGCAAGGTAGTATACAGCTTTTTCAAAATTCTCTGAGGAATATTTGAACAAAATATTTAAAGCCCTTGGAATAGAATCCACAGTCTAGCATGGCAGTGACAGTCCCATCTACGTTTTCAGCTTTTATTTTTTTACTATTATTCTTCACCTACCATAAATATTTGCCAAACTCTCCTACTTTCTGTTCCTGGAAAAGGTTCTATGTTTTTCATTGTTTGCACCATTATCTCCATGTGAAATGCCTTATTCTTCCCATTTTCCACCCTAAAAATTCTACCCATCTTTCAAAGCACATATGAAGAGCTTCTTGAAGCTATTCTTGGTTCTATCCTCTAATATTCTACAGCACTTTTCCTTTTTATTTGCCATCTAATTTATCCAACTTTAACTCTGTATTAGCGTATTTGTGGTATAAAGATGAATAATTTGTGTTCTTCAGCCTTAACTAGTTCCTAGTCTGTATTTGAAATTCCCATATTCAATTCAGAACAAAAATCCGTGACTTTTAGTATTCCATATTGTTTCATTCACTGATATTGAGGTCTCTAACAATTTCCTACCCAAAATAATTTTCTTCAGATTTTGTGAATCCAAACCTCCTATCAGATAGCTTAACTACATTCTTTCTATCTATTTCACATTTACTGCTAGCAAAGACTACTCTGGGAAAAAATGGATTTTCACCAGTAATACACCAGCTGGTGTCTTGTGTTATATCGGTGATGTATTACTCTGTAGTAAGGTCTTACTTATTCTCAAAAACATGTAGATATATCTAGTAATGGAAAAAAATCTAAGTTAATTTAACAGAATACTATTTATCTTTGTGCACAGAGAAAGTGTATTTTATGTAGAAAGATCTGAAATGCCTTTTTAAGAACTTGATGCACTATAATACATTTTGATTGGGATATGTTTATAAAACAAAGCAAGATGCAAATGAAAAAAGGATGCTGTGCAATTAGATTGCCTCCAACATCAAAAGCCTATATATTTGTGTTGTACTTGCCTATGTGGAGGAACATTGACTTGTTTTGGACACAAGTTCTAACAGTTGGGATAAGTAGCAAACATGGGTGAGAAAAGACAGGTTATACAAGACAGTGAGCTCCTTAAGGGCAGGAGATGTATTGTATCTGTCATTCCCATTACATATTTTAGAAACAGCTATTACGTATTTTACCTTATTTGTTTCTAATACTTACCGCAGCCCTGAAAAGCAGGTGATTATTAAAATGATTATTAAATCATTTTAGATTATTAAAATGATTATTCTCATTTTACAGATGGTGAAACTGAGGCTCAGATATGTAAAGTAACTTTTCCAGAGTGACACTTGAGAAATGCAAGATTTGACATTCAAGCTTGGATTTCTATTTACAGTCTTACTTCTCAAATACCTTGCAAAATTATAAAATGAAGAATAATGGGCATTGTTTAAATGTTTATTGAATGTTAAGGAAAAGAAAAGGCTGAGCTTGTTGGCTCATGCCTGTAATCACAGCATTTTGGAAGGCTGAGGTGGGCAGATCACCTCAGGTCAGGAGTTCGAGACTAGCCTGGACAACATGGCAAAACCCCGTCTCTACTAAAAAATACAAAAGTTAGCTGGATGTGATGGTGGGCACCTATAATCCCAGCTACTCGGGAGGCTGAGACAGGGAGAATTGCTTGAACCTGGGAGGCAGATGTTGGAGTGAGCTGAGATTGCGCTACTGCACTCCGGCCTGGGGAACACAGTGACTCTGTGTTGGTGGAGTGGGGAGGGGTGGCAGTGAGGAGGGAAAGAAAAAGAAAGCTTTGTGACAGGAAAGTTTGCAGGCTCTGATATGCTTTGGTTGGAAGAGGAGGCTCTATAGAAATAGCAGCAATAAGAGATAACTGCCCAAAGTTTTCAGGCTGGGTGGGACTCAGATTTTAAGACCATAACTGAAAGAATTCTTAAGCCTCCCTTAGTGAAGTTTTTCTGACTATTTGGCACATGCAAGTAACTCTGGCTATTTCAGAGAAGCAATTGAGAAGGAGGTATTTCCTTTACTAAAAGAATAACAGTTTGGCTTATTCTTTCTCACAAGTGGAAAAGAAGAACAAAAGCATTTGGATTAGTTATAATTTGCATGTTACAGTACAAAAATTGGTCACTGCCTGATGTGCAGTGAGTCTTCCCCAGTTTCAAATCCTTTGGAAATATGTTTTTATTCCCTGTATTTTAAACATACGTTGTGAAAGAGACTAGTCATATTATTATATATCTTAGCTTCCCTGCCAGGCAATAATTGGTAATTGTTCAAGGATAGACAACAAACTTGAGTTAGTCTAGTCATAGACAGGGTTACAATTTATTATCCAAATGGGGTTACTCTTTCCTCAGCTTTGTAATTTGAAAAATTTCAAGCATATGGAAGTATCAAAAGAATAATACAATAAATACAATATGCCAAATTAACTAGATTCTACAACTGTTAACATTTTGTGACATTTGCTCTATAGCTCTTTCTCTATTGATATGTCCCTTTTTTTTCTGATTCATCTGAAAGTAAAATGCAGACACTATTACACTTTTTCCTTAAATACTTCAGCATGTATTATCTCACAGACACAAAGAATATTCTTCCACATAAGTCTGGTGTTGCTATCACACCCACCTATTCCCCAAATATTCTTTTTAGGTGTTCCCCCACTTCCCAGGATTATGTATTTCATTCAGTTATTATGTTTTGTATTCTCTTTTAATCTCCTTTTCAATATCGTTTATGCAACTGATGTTTTTCAAGAACCCACAATGATTATATTAATCCAGAATGTCTCACAATCTGGATTTTTCTTATTTCTTTCTTATACTTAGCTCCAGATTAAACATTTTGGCAAGAACACTCAATAGGTAATGCTATGGAAACTGGCAAACTTTAGAGTGGGAGGGTGCACTATTAGTCATTATGCTGAAATGGCAGGTATAAACTGGAATGCTTGGCCATGCTAGTCATAGAGCCCCATCTGCAACCAAAATAGCTAGTCTGGGAATTGGCACAGGATCGATCTAAAATGGGCCAATAGAAGGTTTTAAAAAAATGTTTTAATTTCTTTTATTAAAAAATGTGAAGTATATATGACAAAACATGTAAGTTGTTAGGTCTGCATATTTATAGTATGATTTTCATAGTTATTTTTTAAATTACTAAAGAAAATGCCACACAAGACCCACAGAATAATATGTAGATACATATATACACAAATATATATATATGGTATTTTGTATATGGATTTATTTACTTTCTACATCTATAAAAGTAAAAAGATGAACTGGTAGTATTACTCCTCACTAAATGCATCATTGTAACTGCCTCTGGGAAGGGTCAAAATGAGGAAGCAGAGTAAAGAACTTTCGCCTTCTCTATAATATCCTAATTTTGAAAACAAGAGACAGTGAATTCATATATTATTTGCTTTTTAAAACCATAAACATTACAGAAGATCTGACGTAAGTTAAAAATCTTAGGCATGGCCTACTGTATGTGGTAGAAATATGACTTGTTATTGCCTTGGATTTCTCTGTATAAATAGACACACACACACACACACACACACACACACACACACACACACACACACACACACACACACACATTATTGTACTTTCACCAGTATTTTCACCAGTAAGTTCTAGGGTACATGTTAAGAACATGCAGGTTTGTTACATAGGTATACACGTGCCGTGGTGGTTGACTGCATCCTTCACTCTGTCGTCTACATTAGGTATTTCTCCTAATGCTATCTCTCCCCTAGCCCCACACCCTCCAGCAGTCCTTGATGTGTGATGTTCCCCTCCCTGTGTCCATGTGTTCTCATTGTTAATTCCCAGTTATGAGTGAGAACATGCAGTGTTTGGTTTACTGTTCCTGTGTTAGTTTGCTGAGAATGATGGTTTCCAGCTTCATCCATGTCCCTCCAAAGGACATGAACTCATCCTTTTTTATGGCTGCATAGTATTCCATGGTGTATATGTGCCACATTTTCTTTATCTAGTCTATCATTGATGGGCATTTGGGTTGACTTCAAGTCTTTGCTTTTGTGAACAGTGCTGCAATAAACATACATTTGTCTTTATTATAGGACGATTTATAATTCTTAGGGTATATACCCAGTAATGAGATTGCTGGGTCAAATGCTATTTCTATTTCTGTATCCTTCAGGAATCACCACACTGTGTTCCACAATGGTTGAACTAATTTACATTCCCATCAACAATGTAAAAGTGTTTCTATTTATCGACATCCTCTCCGGCATCTGTTGTCTCCTGATTTTTTAATGATCACCATTCTAACTGGCGTGAGATGGTATCTCAATGTGGTTTTAATTAGCATTTCTCTAATGACCAGTGGTGATGAGCTTTTTGTTGTAAGTTTGTTGGCTGCATAAATATCTCCTTTTGAAAAGTGTCTGTTTATATCCTGTGCACGCTTTTTGATGAGATTGGTTTTTTTCTTGTAAATTTGTTTAAGTTCTTTGTAGATTACGGATGTTAGTCCTTTGTCAAATGGGTAGACTGCAAAAATTTTCTCCCATTCTGTAGGTTGCCTGTTCACATTGATGATAGTTTCTTTTGCTGCATAGAAGCTCTTAATTAGATCCCATTTGTCAGTTTTGGCTTTTGTTACCACTGCTTTTGGTGTTTTACTCATAAAGTCTTTGCCCATTCATGTGTCCTGAGTGGTATTGCCTAGGTTTTCTTCTAGAGTTTTTATGGTTTTAGCTCTTACGTTTAACTCTTTAATCCATCTTGAGTTAATTTTTGTATAAGGTGGAAGGAAGAGATCCAGTTTCAGCTTTCTGCATATGGCTAGCCTGTTATTTATTTAATAAATATTTATTTATTAAATAGGGTATATACTATTTAATTATATATTTATTTGATAAATAGGATATATAAATAGGGTATTTATTAAATAGGGTATCCTATTGGCTTTGCTTGTTTTTGTCAGGTTTGTCAAAGATCAGATGGTTGTAGATGTGTGGCATTATTTCTGAGCCTTCTGTTCTGTTCCATTTGTCTATATCTCTGTTTTGGTACCAGTACCATGCTGTTTTGATTACTGTAGCCTTGTAGTAAAGTTTAAAGTCAGGCAGCGTGATGCCTGCAGCTTTGGTTTTTTTTTTTTGGTGGGGGGGGGTGCTTAGAATTGTCTTGGCTATGTAGGCTCCTTTTTGGTTCCATATGAAATTTAAGGTGTTTTTCTTTTCTTTTTTCTTCCCCAGTTCTGTGAATAAATTCAGTGGTAACTTGATGGGGATGGTATTGAATCTATAAGTTACTTTGGGCAGTATGGCCATTTTCATGATATTGATTCCTCCTAACCATGAGCGTGGAATGTTTTTCCATCTGTTTGTGTCCTCTCATATTTCCTCGAGCAGTGGTTTATCGTTCTCCTTAAAGAGGTTCTTCACATCCTTTGTTAGTTGTATTACTAGGTATTTAATTCTGTTTGTAGCAATTGAGAATGGGAGTGCACTCATGATTTGGCTCTCTTTGTTATTGGTGTCTAGGAATACTTGTGACTTTTGCACATTGATTTCGTATTCTGAGACTTTGCTGAAGTTTCTTATCAGCTTAAGGAGATTTTGGGCTGAGACGGTGAGGTCTTCTAGATATACAATCATGTCTTCTGCAAATAGAGGCAATTTGCCTTCTTCTTTACCTATTTGAATACCCTTTATTTCTTTCTCTTGCCTGATTGCTCTGGCCAGAACTTCCATTACTATGTTGAATAGGAGTGGTGAGAGAGAGCATCCTTGTCTTGTGCCGGTTTTCAAAGGAAATGCTTCCAGTTTCTGCCTATTCAGTATGATACTGGCTGTGGGTTTGCCATAAATAGCTCTTATTATTTTGAGATAAGTTCCATCAATATCTAGTTTATTGAAGTGTTGTTGAATTTTGTCAAAAGCCTTCCCTGCATCTATTGAGGGAATCATGTTGTTTTGTCTTGGTTCTGTTTATGTGATGGATTATCTTTATTGATTTTTGTATGTTGAGCCAGCCTTGCATTTCAGGGATGAAGCTGACTTGATTGTGATAGATAAATTTCTTGATGTGTAGTTGGATTTGGTTTGCCAGTATTTTACTGAGCATTTTTGCATTGATGTTCATTATGAATAATGGCCTGAAATTTTCTTTTTTAGTTGTGTCTCTGCCAGGTTTTGGTATCAAGATGATGTTGGCCTCATAAAGTGAGTTAGTGAGGATTCCCTCTTTTACTATTGTTTGAGATAGTTTCAGAAAAAATGGTACCAGCTCCTTTTTTTCCTGGTAGAATTTAGCTGTGAACCCATCTGGTCCTGGACTTTTTTTGTTTGGTAGGCTATTAATTGCTGCCTCAATTTCAGACCATATTATTGGTCTTTTCAGGGGTTCGATTTCTCCCTGGTTTAGTCTTTGGAAGGTGTAATTGTCCAGGAATTTATCTATTTCTTCCAGATTTTCTGTTTTATTTGCATAGAGGTGTTTATAGTATTCTCTAATGGTAGTTTGTATTTCTTTGGTATCAGTAGTGATAATGCTTTTATCATATTGCATCTATTTGATTCTTCTCTTTTTTCTTCTTTATTAGTCTGGCTATCAGTCTGTCTATTTTGTTGATCATTTGAAAAAACTGGCTCCTGGATTTGTTGATTTTTTTTAATGTTTTTTTTTTTTTTTTCTGTCTCTAATAGCTGCAGTCCTGCTCTGATCTTCATTATCTCTTCTGCTGTCTTTTGAATTTTTTTGTTCTTGTTTCTCTAGTTCTTTAGTTGTGTGATTAGGGTGTCGATTTTAGATCTTTCCTGCTTTCTCTTGTGGGCATTTCATGCTACAAATTTCCGTGTACACACTGCTTTAAATGTGTTCCAGCGATTCTAGAATGTTGTGTCTTCATTCTCTTTGGTTTCAAAGAACATCTTTATTTCTGCTGTCATTTCGTTATTTATCCAGTAGTCATTTAGGAGCAGGTTGGTCAGTTTCCATGTAGTTGTGTGGTTTTGAGTGAGTTTCTTAATCTTGAGTTCTAACGTGATTGCACTGTGGTCTGAGATACTGTTATGATTTCCGTTCTTTTGCATTTGCTGATGAGTGTTTTACTTCCAATTACATGGTCAGTTTTAGAATAAGTGTGACATAGTGCGAGAAGAATGTATATTCTGTCGATTTGGGGTGGAGCATTCTGTAGCTGTCTATTAGATCTGCTTGGTCTAGATCTGAGTTCAAGTCCTTGATTTCTTGTTAATTTTCTGTCTCATTGATCTGTCTAATATTGACATTGGGGTGTTAACATCTCCCACTATTATTGTGTGGGAGTCTAAGTCTCTTTGCAGGTCTCTAGGAACTTGCTATATGAATCTGGGTGTTCCTG
Source organism: Cheracebus regulus (assembly GCA_963574635.1). Taxonomy (NCBI): domain Eukaryota; kingdom Metazoa; phylum Chordata; class Mammalia; order Primates; family Pitheciidae; genus Cheracebus; species Cheracebus regulus. The sequence continues at coordinate 16,788 of CAUYQU010019361.1, read as the reverse complement.
TAGTGAGTGCATATATATTTAGAATAGTTAGGTCTTCTTGTTGTGTTGATCCTTTTACCATTATATAATGCCCCTTTTTTTCTCTTTTGATCTTTGATGGTTTAAAGTCTATCTTATCAGAGACTAGGATTGCAACTCCTGCTTTTTTTTTGCTTTCCATTTGCTTGGTAAATCTTCCTCTGTCCCTTTATTTTGAGCCTGTGTGTGTCTTTGCACATAAGATGAGTCTCCTGAATACAGAACACTGGTGGGTCTTGAGTCTTTATCCAATTTACCAGTCTTTGTCTTTTAATTTGGACATTTAGCCCATTTACATTTAAGGTTAATATTGTTATGTGTGAATTTGAGCCTGCCATTATGATGCTAGGTAGTTGTTTTGCCCATTAGTAGATACAGTTTCTTCATAGTGTTGATGGTCTTTACAATTTGGTATGTTTTTGCAGTGGCTGGTACTGGTTGTTCCTTTCCTTGTTTAGTGCCTCCTTCAGGAGCTCTTGTGAGGCAGGCCTGGTGGTGATGAAATCTCTCAGCAATTGCTTGTCCATAAAGGATTTTTTTCTCCTTCGCTTAGGAAGTTAGTTTGGCTGAATATAAAATTCTGGGTTGAAAATTCTTTTCTTTAAGAATGTTGAATATTGGCCCCCACTCTATTCTGGCTTGTAGGGTTTCTGCCAAGAGATCTACTGTGGGTCTGATGGGCTTTCCTTTATAGGTAACCTGACCATTCTCTCTAGCTGCGCTTAGCATTTCTTCTTGTTTTTAACCTTGCTTAATCTGATGATTATGTGTCTTCGGGTTGCTCTTCTTGAGGAATATCTTTGTGGTGTTCTCTGTATTTTCTCAGTTTGAATGTTGGCCTGTCTTGTTAGGTTGGGGAAGTTCTCCTGGATAACATCCTGAAGAGTGTTTTCCAACTTGTTCTCATTCTCCCCTTCACTTTTAGGTACATGAATCCAACATAAATTTGGTCTTTTAACATACTCTCATATTTCTTGGAGGCTTTGTTCATTTCTTTTCACTCTTTTTTCTCTAATCTTATCTTCTCACTTTATTTCATTGAGTTGATCTTCAGTCTCTGATATCCTTTCTTTCACTTGATTGATTCAGCTATTGAAACTTGTATATGCTTCACGAAGTTCTCAGGCTGTGTTTTTTAGCTCCATCAAGTCATTTATATTCTTCTCTAAACCGGTTATTATAGTTAACATTTCATCTAACCTTTTCTCAAGGTTCTGAGCTTACTTGCATTGGGTTAAAACATGCTCCTTTAGCTCAGAGTAGTTTGTTATTACCCACCTTCTGAAGCCTGCTTCTGTCAATTCAACAGACTCATTCTCTATCTAGTTTTGTTCCCTTGCTGTCAAGGAGCTTTGATCCCTTAAAGGAGTAGAGGTGTTCTGGTTTTTGGAGTTTTCAGCCTTTATGCACTGGTTTCTTCCCATTTGGTGGATTTATCTTCCTTTGGTCTTTGAGGTTGGTGACCTTTGGATGGGGTCTCTGAGTGAACATCCTTTTTGTTGATGTGAAATTATTTCTTTCTGTTTTTCAGTTTTCCTTCTAATAGGCCCCTCAGCTACAGCTCTGCTGGAGTTTGCTGGAGGTTCACTCCAGACCCTGCTTGCCTGGGAATAACCAGCAGAGACTGCAGAACAGCAAAGACTGTCACCTGTTCCTTCCTCTGATATTTTCATTCCAGAAGGTTACCTGCCAGATGCCAGTCAGAGCTCTCCTGTATGAGGTGTCTGTTAGCTCCTGCTGGGAGCTGTCTCCCAGTCAGGATGCCCGGGAGTCACGGGGCCACTTGAGGAGGCAGTCTGTCTCTTATGAGAGCTTGAATGCTGGGTTGGGATATCCGCTGCTCTCTTCAGAGCTGCCAGACAGGGACGTTTTGGTTTGCTGAAGCTGTACCCACTACTGCTCCTTTTCCCAGGTATTCTGTTCCAGGAATATGGCGGCTTTATTTATAAGTCCCTAACAGCCTGCTGCCTTTTTTCAGTGATGCCCTGCCCAGTGAGACCATCTAGTGAGACAGTGCCTGCAGCTGCTGAGTTGTGTTGGGCTTTGCCCAGTTTGAAGTTCCCCACAGTTTTGCTTACCCTGTGGGGTTGAAACGGCCTACTCCTACTCGAGCCTCAGCAGTGGCAGATGCCTCTCCCCAACTGATCTCAGAAGACCCATGTCGAGCTCAGACTGCTGTGCTTGCTGTGAGAATTTCAAGCCAGTGGATCTTAGCTTGCTGGTCTCCATAGGGGTGGGACCCTCCGAGCCAGACCACTTGGCTCACTGGCTTCAGCCCCCTTTCCAGTGGAGTGAATGGTTCTTTCTCACTGGCATTCTAGGCACCACTGGGGTATGAAAAAAAAAAACTGCTGCAGCTAGCTCTGTTTCTGCCCAAACATCTGCCCAGTTTTGTTCTGGAAACCCAGGGTCCTCGTGGTTGTGTAGGTACTGGAGGGAATCTCCTTGTCTATGGGTTGTGAAGACCATGGAAAAAGCACAGTATCTGGGCCGTAGGGCAGGAAACAGTCTCTCATGGCTTCCCTTGGCTAAGAGAGGGAGTTCTCGGGCCCCTTGTGCTTCCCAGGTGAGGTGACGCCCCACTCTGCTTTGGCTGTCCCTCTTTGGGCTGTACCCAGTGTCCATCTAGTCTCAATGAGGTGAACCAGGTACCTCAGTTGGACGTGCAGAAATCACCCACATTCTGCATCAATCTCACTGAAAGCTGCACACCAGAGCTGTTCCTATTCAGCCATCTTGCCTTGGAACCTGTTTTTTTTTTTTTGTATTTTAAATTGATCTAAGATCTGAGGCAAAAAAGACTCTTACAGACTGGTTGCTAAGCTGTTTGTCTAAAGCTGGGAAAGATTTAAATGTAGGTAGAAAACAGAGTAACTGGATCCTGATGGCATTCGTCCTTTGGTTTCGGTTGTCTCTTAAAATTAGGTTCACCTCTGCTCTTTTAATAGAATTTATTGAACATTTATTATGTTCCAAACAATTTTTAAGTGCTTTGCGTGTATTAAATCATGTAATCCTCCCAACACAGTTCCATGAGATAGTTTTTGTTACTGTCTCATTTTAGAGGCCAAGGAAGGAAAGCTTAATTTACTTGTCAAAGATTGCACAGCTGAAAGGGGATGATGGAACCAAAAGAAATCCATAGCACATGATCTTGATCACACTGGTAAGATTACACCAGCAGGGATGAGACTCCACCTACTGTTTACTCTTTTGCTTAAACTAGTGAGCTTGGATTTTTGCCTGTAGTCCCAGAGTCCAGGTTAATACACTTACGACTTCTAGTCTTCAGACATGAATGGATAAAACCCTATTCTCAGACCCTGTTTTTGCCTCTTTCAGACACAGGCCTTCATTATGATTAGGAGTGTGCTCTTAACAGTTTTCCAACAATTTGTTTGTAAGGCTCTACAGGATATTACTGTAAGGAGTACATTAATAAAGAATTTTGGCAAAGACGGTTGAAGTTTTGATAATTGTTTAGTCAAACCAATTAAAGCATTGAGGACATCAATTAAGAGGAAACAATATTCCACACATTGAACCTCTTTCACTGTATTATTTAAGGGAAATTGTTTTAAGAGGTTCTATTCTTAATGTATTGGAAGACTGTGTACTCAGTTTTAAAATACAAAACAGAAGTTAGTATGAAAGACGTGGTCTTCTTGATGACAAGGAAAGATGACAGAGTATTGTGAAATCTTAAAATGTATTACGATTGGTTGCAAATTGTTCCCATGTAGTGGAAGTAATTTGTAAATAAGCAATGGTGAGTCAGATCTTCCATGCGTATTGTAATACATGCCAGTGAATAAAATCTAAAGTTACATAGGTATGATTTAATTTTGAGTTACATTGCTGTCAGTTCATGTATATCAATAGAATCACTCCAAGTTTTAGGACTCCAGGAATAAGTTTTAGAGAGGGTGTGTGTGTGTGTGTGTGGTGGCAGGGGGCTTCCTTAGGCTGTAGTGCAGTGGTGCAATCATAGCTCACTGCAGCTTCAGGTGTTCACCCACCACACCTAGCTGATTTATTTTTTGTAAAGACAGTAACTAGCTATGTTGCTCAGGCTGGTCTTGGACTCTCAGCCTCAAGCGATCCTCCTACCTCCACCTCCCAAAGTGCTGGAATTTCAGGCTCAAACCATGGTGCCTGGCCTGATATTTAAGATCTAAAGATGAAATATAAAACTAAGATATTGTCCAGATGTATAAGTTCTAGACCCAGTTTTATACTATCTGTTGTTCCTTTGTATTGGGGGCCATATGTGTCCGTCAGTTTTCTGAATATTTTTCATAATAAATTTGGAATCAGCATTTGATTAAGGAGGTTAAAGAAGTGTGACATGTATCGGTTAAAGGAAATACTGTTTCTGTTGATAGAGCATCTTTACAAGGGAGCTGTTTTCACTTCTGCTGTAAAGAAGGAAAAGTTGAATCATCAAGTTAAGTTACTTGTTTAAGGTCAATTAGTAAACAGTGGACTTGAGACTAGAACTCGGGCTTTTCCCACTGCAAAGAACAAAGATTGACGTCACATTCTGGTGTTTAAGAAAGAATAAATGATGTAGAATGAGTAAAAGAAATTAATCATGGGTGTAACCCAGGATTGGCAGTAAGCCTTGATTTAGAATATTTGCTGAATGTAATAAATGTGCTAAAGAAGGGTTAAACAGTGTGATCATCCAGTTATTTTGATTTTGTGTAATTTATTTCCTTAATATGTAAAGAGAACCAAAGGTTAACGCTGATGCTGTTACAGAAAAGTGAACTCTATTTCAACAAATATGGATTAACCTTTAGTATATTTGTAATACTGTATTACTGAAAAATAGCAGAGCTTAGAATATTTTTACACACATTTTTTTTCCAGCTTATTTTATTTCTAGAGGCATAGACATATGAAGAATTTTGGTGCCAAGTTGTATTTTGGATTTCTAGTGAATTTTTCCTTTGACTGTAGGCTAAGATATTTCAGTCAGACTTCATTTGTTTTAGGAATCATTTTAGCAGGCCTAGACTGATTTTCAAGAGTGGATTGAGTTATTTTTCAGTACTCATGTCATATATATATTTTATCTGTTTTTTTTTCCTTAGGAGAAACAATTTGTCCTTCTTTTTTAAATTCCTTGAGAAATATACATGTATTAACCTCCCCCACTACCCCCCCATTACATGTACATGCAAATGTAGATTTCATCTTAAATTAATCCCTCAAACGCTGCTATCAGAAAAGACATTTTAAACTGTCATAGCAAGATCTTGCTGGTGACAGCAGACTTGGAACAAGGCTAGAGTGTGATTCAATCATTGTTAAAAGTTCATGTTCCTCTCATTACATTCTTGCTTTTAATTCTCATAACCAGCCAGCAATGATAGATGAAAACATGAGCTATTTCTTTGTGTTGGCAAAATCACAATTCAAAAAGACATAGTTTCCTTAGTTATTTTTACAGTATACTGTTTATAGTACTTGATATGATTAGATGAAAAAAAATCCCCTCAAATTTTTTTTTGAAAGATAAAAGGAAAAGCTTTGAAATGTTTATTTATATAACCCTAATGAAATACTTTCTTCTGTCTGCATGGGTACAGGTTATTATAATGGGATCCAGAACTAAATGAGACATAAACCTCAAATATGTTTAAATTATGCTAGGTAGTATATATTTTAAAACTGTGTTTACATGTGCTAGAGATTCTCTCTGTAGAAAATTATTATATCTATGTACACGCATATGGTATTTTGCTTACAATTTAAGTTGTTTGTGAACCTTCTGATGCCCATTCAGGGATCCAGATTAGCCACCATTGATTCATTTATAACTTGTGTGATTGCTATGTAAATGTTGGGTAGTGTATTTTTAAGTTACTATAGCTGACGTGTATAAAGCACCTGTTTGGCATTTTGGCTCAACCCAGATTGCAGTGGGGTCTCTCTTGGTCTCTCTCTGTACCTGTATGAGACCCCTCTGCTCTCTCAAGCTACTCACTGGCACCATGCACACAAAATTTTTCTCCATTGTAATCACCTTTATTGAAAAATATCTTATTAATGGCAGTACATCAAAACATGTCATTTATTTCCTCGTTCTCCTCCTCTTATTCTTCTTTATTCTTTCATCCTCCTTGCTCTCCTCCTCCTCCTTCTTTCTTCCATGTCTTCTTCCTTCTTCTTTTTAATTCTTCTACTCCTCCTCCTCCTCCACCTTCTCTTCAGAGACATGGCCTCATTCTGTCATTCAGGCTGGAGGGCATGGTACGATCATAGCTCACTGCAGACTTGAACTCCTGGATTCAAGCACTCCTCCCACCTCAGCCTCCCCAGTAGCTGGGACATGCATGCCACGATGCTTGGCTGTTTTTATTTTTATAGAGAAGTTGCTGAGGCTGGTCTTGAACTTCTGGCTTTAAGTGATCTTCTTGCCTTAGTCTCCCAAAGTGTTGGGATTATAGGTGTGAGCCACCATTCCTGACCCTGGCATTTTATAATTTCTTGATACATTTAAGCATTTTTGTTTTTGTTTGAATTTTCAGTGAGAGTGCCTTTTGCCTCATATACGCCCCCTCCCAAACCCCAATCTCTTAACAAAGTTGGAATTCTCTGTCTGTATTTACAGTTTCTGTCTCCTTTTGCTAGATTAATGAGAAGCAGTTTCTCTATTAGTGAGTGGAAAAAATGGAAATTCGATATTGCCTACAAGTCATTCAGCAAAAAGCTACATTATTTCTCTACTTCCTTAAGAGGATAAATGAGTATTTTTTGGTGATAAAATATGACATATGTAAAAGGAATTATTTTTTATGGAATATGTAACTGGGCAACAATACAAACAAGTTAGTTTAAGGATTTATTTATAGCTCCTCTGAAAATACCTAATTTTATTCATATATATATAGTATTACAAAGTTACATATGAAGCAATAACTGATACATTTATAAAGATTGCCTAAGGACTTCAAGAAGACGACCTTAGACATTTTGACACCCACAAAGGGCCAAGTTATTAAAACAACTTGAAACCAGTCGTCTATATAATGGTGATTACCTCAAGGAAAAAAAATTACATGTGACCCCTGACTGTGAGCTTTCATTTTCTTTGCAAGACAGTTTATTAAAAGCTTGGAAATGTGAAAGAGAGCTGGCACAGTTACAAGTCTCAGAGCATGCTGCACGTGGTAAACTATTGGCAAACAAAACGTAGGACGAATCCCAGGCATACTAATTAATGGTACAAAGGAAAGTTTTGCAGACATAGGATTGAAACTCTTGATGAAGTATTTCAATTTAAACTCTACTGAATGTGGGTACTCCCACAGCAAAATCTTGTCTTGCTTCTGTTGGAAAGAATTATTGAAGAAACTTCCAGTTAAAGTTGAAATGATTACGGCAAGCCTGTGTTATAACTATGTGGTAAATGTCTAGTCTTAGCTCTAATTGGTCTTATTTTAATGTGTTTATTGTTTAAGTGCTTGTGAGAATGATTTATTCTTTCATAGAACTGAGATTAATGGCAACTGGCAGCTTTATTGGCACTGCTATCAGAGAAATGAGCAAAAGTCTCAAAATAGAATTGAGAAGACAGATTCTAGGCACAGGTTAATGTCAGACTAATATAGCTACATGATAACTGTATTTTAAAAGTGTTACTACTTCCACATTTTTAGTTTGTCCATTAACGTCATTTTTCATTTTCATTTTTTAATGTATGGGGTTGAGATGATACTATGGGATTGAGTGTAACTGCCCTTTATAGAATGTGTAGGACTGATATTTTTTTAAAATGTGCAAAAATCCAGCACTTAAAACCATTAATTTGAAGCCCTAAGGTTTCTTTTATATTCTGTATAATAATATTTTTGTTGAAAGTTTGGAAACGTATGTACAAGGGTAACATATTTTGGGTATTCATTGTTGTTAGAGTGCTCTAAGCCTTTATGTATATTTGGAATCTACGTCATATCTGTAAAAATCATGTGTGGCCTTGTCACTTAGATATTTTCATCTGTTGGTAGATAGAAAAAAACCTGCTATATCCTTTACATATTCACGTTATTGTTGTGTTTTCTATGTCAGGTCAGATTTTCATATTAACTAGCTTTGGAGATGGGCATTGGAGAAGACTGTCATTCCACATATTATGCAGATTGTTACAGTACAGTTAAACATGATGAGAGGTCTTATATTCTTCAGGGAACAAAGTTCAGTAATACAGGGAATGCATTTAAATGGGAAAATATAATCTATAAAATGTAAGAAATTACATGATAGCTATTTGGTAGAACAAAATGAAAACTCAAGATTTCAGTGAAGAAGAACCTAGAAAATATAGAGCTTTATTTTCTGTTGTTGTTTTCTCTTTATTACAAAATATAACATGTAGAAAAATATATAAAACAAATATTTGTCATGTGGACAAATAATTCTGTGGTGAACACTGTATAGCCACTGTTGAGGTCAAGAAATATAATGTAGCCAGCTGCCAGGAAATCCTCAACCACGTTTGTCCCTCGCTAATCACCCTCATCTCTTTGACCTAGAGGTATCCATCCTATGGTCTTTTCTCATAAAACTATAAAAAAAAGTAGGGAGGTACTAATCCCTCAAATGCATCGCTAAAAAACTACATTTTAGTTTAGTTGTTTCTTTTTTTAAAAAAACTCTATTTGAATGGCCTCATATATTTATTTTTGCTTACTATCTGTATTTCAGTATTACATTTGTGAGACATATCCACTTTGTTATATATGCTATAGTTGCATAAAGTTTATTTCTTTTCATTACTGTATAGAATTTCGTTGTATGGATATACATTTATATCTATCCTACAATTAGAAGACATTTGTCTTGTTTCCAGCTATGACTGTTCTTGTATTCTAATGTGCATTAATACTAATTTCTCTAGACATGAAATTGTTAAGTGGAAGGAATACAAATCTTCAATTTTACTAAAAATTGTCAAATGGTTTTCCAGCAATATATGGGATTTCCCATTGCCACATCCTTACCAGCACTTAGTATATATAGTTAAATTTTTTAAATGTTTGTTAGCCTGATGAATATATAATGGGTATAGAAATTTGCATGTCTCTTATTACTAATGAAATTGAGCAACATTTTGTAAGTTTGTCATTTAGATGATTTTTTTTGCTATTTTGCCTATTATAATTTTGCCCATTCTTCTGTATTATCTTTTAAAAATTTACAGAAATGATTTTAATATTCTAGTTACCAGTTTCTTTTTGTGTTTATGCATTGCAAATATCTTTCTCTTTTTTGTAATTTTATTTTCTTTATAGTTTTTTAGATAAGATGTTTTTAATGTTATATAAAAAAATTATCAATCATTCCTTCATGAATAATTTTGTTTGCATCTTATTTAAGAAATCTTGGCTGGACACAGTGGCTCACACCTATAATCCAGCACTTTGGGAGGCTGAGACAGGCAGATTACCTGAGGTCAAGAGTTTGAAATCAGCCTGATGAATCCCCATTTCTACTAAAAATACAAGGAATTAGCCATGCGTGGTGATTCACACCAGTAATCCCAGCTAATGGGGAGGCTGAGGTACGAGAATCACTTGAACTCAGAGGGTGGAGGTTGCATTGAGTGGAGGTCATACCATTGCACTCCAGTTTGGGCAACAAGAGCAAAACTCTTGTCTCAAAAAAAAAAAAAAGAAAAGAAAAGAAAAGAAAGAAAAAAGTAATCTTTCTCTATCCTAAAGTCATATGGATATGTTTTTTACTTTATAAATACTTATAATTTTACTGTTTTAATATTGGTCTTTATCTGATTGATTTTAGTACACTTTGTGAATTAGGGTCTGATTTTATTTGACCCTACATGGGTATTTAATTTTCCTGGCACCATCTACTTAAAAAGCCACTATAACTTAACTTATAAATAGTGGCACTTCTGTCATATACGGGTGCCCAGAGCAAAGTAGCCTGATTCTGAGCTGTCTGTCACTGGGCTAGTACCACACTGTTTTATTTACTTCAGTTTTAAAATAAGTCTCGACATCTATTAGAGCAAGTCCTCCTACCTTGTACTTCCTCTTGACTGTTGAACTTTTGTGTATATTTTAGAATCAGCTTGTCAGACTCTATAAAATGACTATTGAGATTTTGTTTGCAATTGAATTGAACACGTTCAGCTGGGAAGAATTGACATCACTGTAATAGGAGATATCAACCCCTGAACATATTTTAAATTTCCATTTATTAGATCCTTTTTACTGTTTCTCAATTAGTTGTATACATTTCTCTATAGAAGTCTTATACATATGTTAATTGATTTATTTTTAGGTACTTTATATTTTTGATATTATTGTATGTAGTACCACTTTTAATTTATATTTTAACTGTTTGTAGAAATAAGTTTTTATATTGATTTTGGTATCCAGGAACAATGCTAAGTTTTTCTCATTAAAAAACTATCTGTAGGTTTTCTTTTTGATTTTATAAAACACAATTATTTCCTGTGTATATAAGGACAGTTTTACTACCTTTTTGTCCAATTCTTACACCTTTTATTTCTTTTTCTTGTCTTATTGTACTAACTGGAACCCCCAAAACAATGTGAATCACATTTGTAACAGTGGACATTTTGTCTTATTCAAATGATTTTATTAATTCTTATAAGTACCAAAAGACCATATTTTTTAGATACCCTCTAACCCAGGAGTTGACAATCTATGTATGGCTCATGGGCAAATGCAGTCTGCCACCTACTTTTGTAAATGAAGTTTTACAGAACACAGCCACACTCATTCATGTATCTATTGTCTATGGCTGTTTTCACACCATGATTGCACAGTTGTTTAGTGTGACAGAGATCATATAGCCTGCAAAGCTAAAATTATTATTTGGCTCTTTAACAAGAAAGGTTTGCCAATTCCTGCTTTACCAGATTAAAATATTCTTTTCTGTTTTTGCTAAGTATCTTTTATCATTAATAAATATTGGATATTGTCAAATGTGATTCATACATTTTCTGCATTGAGATAAGATGATGATATAGTGAATTAAATTGTCTTTCTCATGTTAACCTAAACTTACATTCCTGGAAGAAACTCTCCTTTGTTAAAATGTACTATTTTTAAAACATACTATTGGATTTAGTTTGTTACTATTTTGTTAAGAGTTTTCTCATCTTTGTTTATAGTTAGATTGAACTAAATTTTCTCTCTTACTGTTTCTTTGGGTTTGGTATCAAAGTTATGCCATCCTCTTACAATGAGCATAAATTATATTTGGATAGCTAGCCAAAGGAGCCATTTGTTCCTGGCATTTAGTTGTGGGAAGACTTCTTTATTGATTCAGTCTCTTTCATGGTTGTAAAATCCTATTTCCTCTTTGTTCTTGAGTCATATTTTTCTGGGAATTTGTCCATTTGTCCTAGATTTATATTTATTGTTATAAACTGTTCATAATATTTTTTAATCTCTTTAATATCTCCAAGCTGTTCCTTTTGTCATTTCTAATATGGTTGTGTCTTCCCTCTCTTCCACTTGTTTACCAGTGGTTTATCAGCTTTATTATTCTTTTCAAAGAACTAATGTTGGCATTGATTCTATTGTGTGTGTACTTTTTAGTTCATAAACTTGTCTAATACTTAGTCTTTATTTATTTATTTATTTTTTGAGGCGGAGTTTCACTGTTATTGCCCAGGCTGGAGTGCAGTGGCACAATCTCAGCTCACTGCAACCTCTACCTCTTGGATTCAAGCAGTTTTCCTGCCTCAGCCTCCCAAATAGTTGGGATTACGGGTTCCTGCCACCATGCCCGGCTAATTTTTGTATTTTTAGTAGAGCAGGGTTTCACCATGTTGACCAGGCTGGTCTCAAACTCCTGACCTCAGGTGATCTACCTGCCTCCGCCTCCCAAAGTGCTGGGATTACAGGCATGAGCCACCACACCTGGCCCTTTTTTCCCCACTTTTTAGGGGTTTAATTTGATGTTCTTTATCTAATTTATTGAAGTGAATGTTTAGCTCAATTTTTTGAGCCTTTATTGTTTCTCAACATATGCCTTTAAAGACCAAAGTTTCTCTACACGAAGATGTTCTTAATTTGAGATCTTGCATTATAATTTTTTTCATTTATAACTTTTTCTGATTTTTAACATGGCTCTGACTCAAGGGAAAATTTTCTAATATTTTAAAAATACTAATTTATAGATTATATTATGTTCATAAAGCTTTCTTTGTATGATTTTCTTTGAAATTTGTTAATACTCACTTTATCACCCAATATATGGTCAATAAATGTTTCATGTGAACTTATAAAGAATGTGTATTCTGTGGTAGACTATATATATAATCTATTGTAGTGTTACATATGTAATCTTCCGTAGTGTTACATATGTCCAAATTTAAGTCAAGTTTGTAAATCTTGTTATATTGTTCTGTCATTAATTTTTATGCCTGCTTGTGTTACAGAAAGGATGTGTACTGGGAAGGGAAGAGCCTGGTCATTTTAAATGATAGAAAGCCCGGGGTTGGTAGGGAGAAGGGAAGTGCTGGGTACAGGAGGGCATAGTCCCTGAATAGGGCTCCACCCACCCAGAGGCCTATATGAGGTTATATTATTATAAGAAAACTAGAGAAGAAAAAATGAAGTTGTCTAGGAGAACCTCTTGGAAAAATTTAAAGCGGAGTTTGAGAATTTAAAATGATTGTCATCAACCTCTATAATTGTTTAAAATGCACTTATGTAGTCTATTCTATTTTTATAATCATCAGATCTGTGAATTAAGAAAGGTTAAAATTGACCAAATCTGATGATTCTAAGATCAGAATATTGCCCCAGATCACAATCTACTTAATGACTGGATCAGGTCCAAGACATGAATTTCCGGAAACATTTTCCAAGCTTCTTTGACCCCTCTTCCCTTAGCACACCCTGACCCAAACATCCTGCTGTTTGCTGTGTCTTAAATTCATTAAGGGATTCCACTCTCAGGTCGTTGTATTTAATGCTCCCTTTTCCTGGGCAGGTACACTTCTGTTCATGTTAGCTCTTCAGAGAGACCTTCCCTGATCATTCTGACCACACTCTTAACCTGTCTTATTCTTCAGAGCTCTTAAAACTATCTGACATCTCTCTTGGGCTATTAAATTATTATCACTCTCCCCTCTTATCAGACATGAGGGTCTTTTTAAAATTCATTGCAACATTTTCACTGTAATGACTGACATAGAGTAAGCGATGAGTAATTTTTAGCTGAATGAGCGAATGAATGAATGAACCTTCATCAAAATGGTTTGATTGATCAAGAAATAATTGTAGAAATTTTCTGTGTGCAAATAATTCTTTTTAGCATGATAGGTAAAAGCAAGAATAAAACAAGATTACAGACTTCAAACTATTTATAATCCAGTTCAGGATAGCAGATGTATAGCAATGATATAATCTGAACATGATATAAGAAAATACAATACAGGTAATCAAAAGACTGTGAACAATTAATGGCCAAATATATTATTTAAACAATAAGTGCTGTGAAGGCAACATAAGGAAATGTCACTGAATTCTTAGTAATACAGATAACTAAAGAAATTTAAGGAAGAGTATGAGCTGGACATACTACTGGTTGTTCAATGACTGCCTTGGAGGAGAAAAAAAGAAAGGAGAAATGTATAGTTATCAAGAAGAGAGATAAGCAGAACCTCACTTGTTCCCTCAACCAGACTATGAGTATCTCTAGGGCAGAGACTGTGTTGTATTCATAACTCATTCACAAATAGTTAGAAAGCATATTTATATCTATGATATTTATCTGTTTATCTCTATATGTATGTATGTATGTATACATGCATGTGTCTAATCTATGCTTGCTGATTGGCAATGGGACATCAAGATGTGGGCATGTTACAGCCACAGGACTTTGTAAAATTAGTTGGTAAATATAAGAGTAGGCTGGTAGATTTATGTATCATTATATCCTAAAATATTATTTTGCTTTTTCTACACCATCTTTTCTCTGGGTGTGAGAGGGAGACCTTGGATTAGTGAACATGCTTAAGAGATCACTTTGGTCCCTTGACAAACCAGGAATGGCATTCTTTTTATTTTGATTCAGTTTTCCACTCTTGCTTAACCTGGACATGTCTACCTTCTGGTTTTCAACATGTTTCAGATGATTTCTATAGTTCAATCCAAAGTCAAATACTATAAGAAAAATCTCCCTAGGAAAAAATACTTTATATTGGATTTTCAGTGGCATGTGGACATAAAGATTTATTTTGTTTCTTACCATGACTTAGTTTTTATCACTTTTGACTAGAAGATTGGCAGTTCCCAGAAAAATAATGATACTTACATATTTTACACCTTTAAAATAAAATTCTCTCCACCAATTTTTTATTTTAAAATAAATCCACAATAAGAATTTCTTCTTTGGCCAGGCATGGTGGCTCATGCATGATATCTGTGTACACTAGGGGCTCAAGATGGGAGAATCCAGGAGTTCGAGATCAGCCTGAGTAACATAGCTAGACCTCATCTTTATAAAAAAAAAAGTTTTTTTTTTTTTAGTTAGGCAGGTGTGCTAGCACATGCCTGTAGTCCCGTCTACTTGGTAGTCTGAGGTGAGAGGATTGCTTGAGCCCAGGAGTTGAAGGCTGCAGTGAACTGTAATCACACCACTGCACTCCAGCGTGGCCACAGGGCTAAGCCCTGTCACTAACAACGACAACAACAACAAATGCTCATTATTTCAGCAAACTCTACTGCTCAAAATATTTCAGTTGTTTGATTCTAAATTATATATTTTGGCAGTAAAATGAAGTTTTCTTTAAGAACTATAAGCAACTAAAATACTGCACTTATTCTTCCTCTAAATCAACCATGAAACCCTCTCAGCTTTTATTTTTCACCTGACCTGAGAATATATGATGCCTACTAAATCTGGATAATTTCCTTTCTGAATGATGCTATTAATAAATGTAGCTTTCCTGTGAAAACTCTTCATGGTTATTTTCATTTATATGCCAGTGCCTTGCGATTTTATACTTTTGTTTTAAACCTCTCTTTTGAGATTTACACTTCCTTTTCCAAATTCTTGCTTGTTATTCATGTAGTTATCCCACAGGTGCCTCAATATATTCATGTACTTGCACAAGTATCCCCTGAATCTATAAAAATGAGAATTAAATAAATCTTTAAAATCTCAAACAGAATCTGTCCACTTCCCAATAGACCTTTTGGCTCCTTACCCACTATTATCCTTTCTCAATTACTGCCACAGCCAGTCACCCAAGGCATAGGCTGGAAATCGGATTTTTCTGACCTTTTCCTAAGAAAAGTTATCAAATATTGCGAAATGTTACCAAATATTTCCGTAATTATTGCTTGAAAAACTTTTCTGTAAATATCTCTTAAATATCTTTATCTTCACTCTCAGTTTTATCACTTACTGTTCTAATACTGTTTTGCTCTGTAACGTTTAGCCAAGTTATTTAGCCATTTTCTTTTAAATTTATTATGCTTTACGTTCTGGGATACATGTGCAGAATGTGGAAGTTTGTTACATAGGTATATACGTGGCATGGTGGTTTGCTGCATTCGTCACCCTATCATCTACATTAGGTATCTCTCCTAATGCTATCCCTCTCTAATTCCCCCACCACCTGACATCCCTCCGCTAGTCCCTCACCTCTGCCCCCCTGTCAGGCTCTGTTGTGTGATGTTTCCCGCCCTGTGTCCATGTGTTCTCATTGTTCAACACCCACTTATGAGTGACAACAGGCAGTGTTTGGTTTTCTGTTCTTGTGTCAGTTTGCTGAGAATGATAATTTCCGGCTTCATCCATGTCCCTGCAAAGGGTGTGAATTCATCCTTTTTATGGCTGCATAGTATTCCATGGTGTATATGTGCCACATTTTCTTTATCCAGTCTGTCATTCATGGACATTTGGGTTGATTCCAAGTCTTTGCTATTGTAAACAGTGCCGCAATGAACATACATGTGCATGTGTCTTTATAGTAGAATGATTTAAAATCCTTTGGGTATGTGCCCAGTAATGGGATTGCTGGGTCAAATGGTTTTTCTAGTTCTAGATCCTTGAGGAATCACCACACTGTCTTCCACAATGGCTGAACTAATTTACACTCCCACCAACAGTGTAAAAGTGTTCCTATTTCTCCACATCCTCTCCAGCATCTGTTGTCTCCTGATTCTTTAATGATCGCCATTCTAACTGGCATGAGATGGTATCTTAATGTAGTTTTGATTTGTATTTCTCTAATGACCAATGATGAAGAGCTTTTTTTCACGTGTTTGTTGGCTGTATAAATGTCTTTCTTTGAAAAGTGTTCATATCCTTTGCTCACTTTTTGATGGGGTTGTTTGTTTTTTCTTGTAAATTTGTTCAAGTTCTTTGTACATTCTGGATATTAGCCCTTTGTCAGATGGGTAGACTACAAAATTTTTTTTCCCTTTTCGTTGGTTGCTGGTTCACTCTAATGATAGTTTCTTTTTCTGTGCAGAAGCTCTTTGGTTTAATTAGATCCCATTTGTCTATTTTGGCTTTTGTTGCCATTGCTTTTGGTGTTTTAATCATGAAGTCCTTCCTCATGCCTATGTCCTGAATGGTGTTGCCTGGGTTTTCTTCTAGGTTTTTTATGGTGTTAGGTCTTATATTTAAATTTTTAGTCCATCTTGACTTAAATTTTGTATAAGATGTAAGGAAGGGATCCAGTTTCAGCTTTTTGCATATGGCTAGCCACTTTTCCAACACCATTTATTAAATAAGGAATTA
>CAUYQU010019360.1:0-14389 GCA_963574635.1 Cheracebus regulus | reverse complement strand
AAGCCAGTCTTTCTTTCTGTGTTTTGTTTGACAATTGCTGTTACTTATTCTAAAATAAAAGATTCATACATAAGATTTTCACACACATACAATTTTCTCATACAAACACATATGCACTTTTTGCATCTAAGTTTCAGGGTTCTGACGTATTTTAAATGCTGTTGTCTTAGTAGATGTAGGTCATAAATCAAGTCTATTATTATACTGATGTATACATACTTTTTTATTATGGAATTTATAATCATACATCAAAATGGTAGAAAGAATAGTAAAACAAACTTCCAAGTATAAGCCTCTCAGCTGTCAATATTATCAGGGTTATTAGATATTACTATTTTTTGAATACAAAGAAAAGATTACACAACAACCCGAATTGTACTGCCAACATCTACAGCAAACAGTATCACCACTCCCAGTACTAAATGCTTTATAGAATATGAGCTTTTTGACCTGAAAACACATTAAGTTTTCATTTGAAATGCCCATGGGATCAGCTGGTTAGCAGCTTTCCTAAATCCCTCAAATAATAAAATTGATGCTAAAAATTCATGTCGATTATAAAAATATGACTTTTAATAAGAGATTTATTTCTTATTATAAAATTATGCATTTCATTTTGTAAAATTTGCAAATACAATCACATAAATTTGCATATAGATGGGTATTTATGATATTGTGAAATCATAGTTTGTTTTCTTTGGTGTGATAGTGTTATAGTTAAGTGGGAATATTACTTTATTTTTAGGAGATACATAATGAAGTATTTGAGGTAGAAATGTTATAATTTGCAGCTTGCTTTCAAATGGCTCAGTAAATTTTGAGGGGTGGGTGGGCGTGGGTATGTGTGTAGATCAGAGATTAGCAAATTTCTGTAAAGGACCAGATGGTAAATATTTTAGGCTATGAAGATCAGGAAGCAAATTCAAAGCTATTTTGTAGGTACCTATATAACCAGCTAAAATGTTGCTGTTTCAAATGTAAAACTCCTTAATTAAGAGCTGTACAAAAACAAGTCATGGCCCCAATTTGGCCTTGAACCATGATTTACCAACTCCCAATATGGATAGATGGATGGATGGATAGATGAGAGAGAGGGAGACGATAGAGAAAGTATGAGATATGAGATCTTCTTTGGGCTATCTGGGCTGTTAAAAAGTATATATGGGAAAACATTAACAATTGTTGAATCTAATTGGAGAGTATATGGATGTTTATTGTATTAGTCTTTCAGATTTTCTGTAAGTTTTTATGTATTTGCATTTTCCCTGTTTTCATAATGAAAACTGAATGCAAATACATAAAAATAATGAAAATAAGTATCATCCATAATACCTCACACTTAGAGATGAGCAACATTTGCATCTTGGCAAATTACCTTTTATTTTTAGTTCCTGCAGAATATGTTTTTCTTCCAACTATGATGAGATCCTACTCTATATAAAATTTTATAGCTTGACATTTTAACTTAACATTCATTCATAAGCATTTTCACATGTCACCATTATGTTAATGGACACATAATATTCTACTGAACAAACGGTTAAAAGGTTTTAACTGTTTCCTAATTTTTGGACATTTAGTTTGTTTCCAATCCTTCACCCTTATAAATATTTCTTAATATGATTTTAATCTATTAATGTATTACCTTCTTTAAAAAAGGTTCTTGGTAATAATGAGTGTAGATAATGCTATTTTGTTGTGTCAGTATGTTTTTCTTTTGAGGGGAAGAAAGAGAAAACATGATAAAAATTAATGATTAATATTGCTGGAAGAAGTATTTCATCTCTTAAATTCCTTGTAAATCAGTTACCTTGAGAGGATAAAGTAGATAGTATAAGAAAAATCAATGCAGTCTTTAGTTGTGTAAAATATGCATAATATAAACATTACCACTGTAACCATTTTAAATGTGCAATTTAATGGCATCAAGTATATTCACAGTGTTATGCAACCATCACCACCATCCATCGGCAGAACTTTTTCACAACCCCAAATAGAAATTCTATACCCATTGAACACTGATCCCCACTGCCCTGTCAGCCCTTGGTAACCTCCATTCTATTCTCTGTCTTTACAAATTTACCTATTCTGGGTACTTCTTAGAAGAGGAATCGTATAGTATTTGTCGTTTTGTGTCCAGTTTATTTCACTTAGCATAATGTCTTTAAGCTTCCTCAATGTTGTAGCATGTATCAGAATTTCATTCCTTCTGAAGGCTCAATAATATTCTGCTGTATGTCTGTATCACCTTTTGCTTATCCAGTCGTTCAGTGGACACTAGTTTGCTTCCTCCTTTTGGCTTTTGTGAATAATGCTGCTATAAACATGGTGTGCCAGTAACTCTCTGGGATGCTGCTTTCACCTCTTTTGAGTACATATACCTAAAAGTGGAATTGCTGTTTAACTTTTCGAGAAACCACCAAACCATTTTCCAAATAAAGCTATTTGATAATAAATGTCAGGTATTAGTGATTCTTTTCCTTTCCATATGTGTTGACTTGCTGGCCCACACAGCCAGATCTGGGCCTAATGCTTGTCCATCTTTAACTTCCACCTGACTCGCGCCCACACTTCGTTGAAGTTACACTCACTGTTTGCCCACTTCTGGCTCTTCAGGCACATGCTCTGCCTGGAACATTCTTTCCAGATATGCACAAGGTCCACACACCTCACTTCTCAGGGCTCTGCTCCCATGTCCCCTCCTCAGAGAGGCTGTCCTACTTTGACCACCCTATCGGAGGTAAAAGTAATACCGTGTCACTCTCTATCTTAACTTCCTGCTTCTGTTTTCTTTCTAGTACTTATCACCACCCAATCTATTAAATGTTTATTTGCCTTTTTCTGTCTTTCCAGTTTCATGTAAGGAGAGCAGAGACTTTGTCTGCGATGTTCACTGCAGTAGCCCCTATTCATAGTCTCACACTTAGTAGTTTTTCCGTAAATATCAGTTGGATGATGGAGCGAATCCAGACCAGGGCCCAGTCACTAGTCGAGACTTGGCTTTGATTTTCTAGAAAGATGCATCTCATCCAAGACTTCTTAGACTCATGGGTTTGGTGCATTTGCTGTAGTTGTGATTATGCTACACAATAATTCCTTCTATACATCTATTGTGTTAAGCTATACATTTTGTGACAACTTGTTTCTATTTTGAAAAAAACTAAAATTATGAAAAAGTCACGAGAATAGTAGGATGAACACCATACATCTTCCACCCAGGCTCACCAATGTTAGCAGATGGACCCAGTTGCATTGTCTCCCCCTCCCCCATATAGTCATTACTGTTAGTGTTATTCTGAGAATCTTGACAACATTACTCTTAAACTTCTTGCTAAAACGTTAGAAAACCACCGAAGAGTTGACTTCCTCAGAGTTTCCAATTTTGACACTAAATGTCCTCTGAGACCTAACCAATCTTGAGTGGACCCGTTAAATGGCACCAAAAAAAGTTAATAAACCTGGAAGCTATTTTAAAGGATAAAATGAAATTAACTTGGCCAGGTGAGGTGGCTCACACCTGTAATTCCAGCACTTTGGGAGGCAGAGGTGGGTGGATCACCTGAGGTCAGGAGTTCGAGACCAGCCTGGCTAACATGGTGAAACCCCATTTCTACTAAAACTACAAAAAATTAGCTGGGTGTGGTGGTGCGCACCTGTAATCCCAACTACTTGGGAGGCTGTGGCAGGAGAATGGCTTGAACCCAGGAGGCGGAGGTTGCAGTGAGCTGAGATCATGCCATTGCACTCCAGCTTGGACAACAAGAGTGAAATTCTGCTTCAAAAAAAAAAAAGTTAAATTAACTTTTCGCCAATCTAAAGTTAACATCATGTATTAGGAGTCAGAGTTAATGGTTCTCTAATGCTGTCTAGGCTTACCCTGTAAAGACACACAGGCAAAGAAAGACGGAGAGGGAGATAGAGTTCTGCCCCAAACACATTTTGCCAAAAGGAGCGTGTGACATGTTAAAGTGTCATTTCACACCTCCATTGTAATTTAACTTTCTATGTATATAGATTTTGCTCTGAATCCATCCTCGTTGCTGCTTTATGGGAAAAATCATCAAATCCCTATAAAGAGCTGCTGGGGTTTTTTTCCTTTAACTCTACTGCCATCTAGTGTGGAGTAAAGAGAATTCTGGACTCTGCCAAAAAGAACTAATGTGTATTATTTGCTTGTATATCTAGATTCAACACGTTTTATTGCAGAACAAACTTGGAAACTATATCCACCATGACCTTCTTGTTTTGGTTTGGATTCAGTAAAATTTCTAAGAAAAAAATCATACTTAAAATATTAGACCATATTTCACATTATCCTGAAGGCAAGATGAACAATAAAGCTTGGTTTTCCCAGTGATCTTTTGGTCCATTTGGCCTCACAAAGGAGTTCCCCTCTTCCTTTGCTTCCAGGTTATTTACCTGGTTCTTTGGCATGACTTCTGTGTGATGCTTACTGCTCACTGCTTGTTCCTGTCACTTCTGAGGGAATGTGAGCTCCCAGAAGGCAGTAATTTTGCCTTTTTTTTTTTCTTTCCCACTTTGTTCACTGCTATATCCCAAATTACTAGAACAAAGCTTGGCATATACATGACAAGCATTTAATAATTACTTATTCAACAAATAAACAAAGGAATAAATGAAGGAATGAAAGGAATAAACTCCAGAAGTGGGTGAAAAGGCATACTAGGGGACTTCAAAAAGGCCATGGGTTCCAGGCATGGGGCCTCACGCCTATAATCCCAGCACTTTGGAAGTCCGAGGTGGATCACCTGAGGTCAGGAGTTTGAGATCAGCCTGGCCAACATGCTGAGATCTCGTCTCTAATAAAAATACAAAAATTAGCCAGATGTGGTGATGCGCACCTGCAATCCCAGCTACTTGGGAGGCTGAGGCAGGAGAATCACTTGAACCTGGGAGGCAGATGTTGCAGTGATCTAAGATCGTGCCATTACGCTCCAGCCTGAATGACAGTGCTAGACTGTCTCAAAAAAAAAAAAAAGGTCATTGGAAAAAAACGAAATTAAAAGATAAAAATACCAGCCTGGCCAACACAGCGAAACCCCATCTCTACTAAAAGTACAAAAATTAGCTGGGTGTGGTGGTATGTCCCTGTAATCCCAGCTACTTGGGAGGCTGAGGCATAAGAATTGCTTGAGCCCAGGAGGTGGAGATTGCAGTGAGCCAAGATCATGCCACTGCGCTCCCACCTAGGTGACAGAGCCAGACTGGCACAAAAAAAAAAAAAGATAAAAATAAAAAATATAAACTTTATTTGTCAACATAACCTTCATCAAGTTCAAAACGCTTTTGTAAGTGATGATACCAACCATTTTGTCCATCCTTGAAGAACTGAGGGGCCTGGGAATTTAACCATGCTCATGTTGTCTTTTTTACACTATTAACTGAAGAAAAATGGATCCTCTGTAAAGATTTTTTAAGAATAGAAAACAAAAAGAAGTCAGAAGGAGCCAAATCAGGATGGGAGAGTAGGTGCCTAATGATGTCTCATCAAAACTCTTGCAAAATTGCCCTTGTTTGCTGAAAGGAATGAGCAGGAGCATTGTCATGGTAGAGAAGGACTCTCTGGTGAAGCTTTTCCAGGTGTTTTTCTGCTAAAACTTTGGCTAGCTTTCTCCAGATGCTCTCATAACAATCAGATATTATTGTCCAGAACAGCAACAAGCAAAATACCTTAAGCATCTCACAAAACTGTTGCCATGATCTCTGCTCTTGACCTGTCCTCTTTTGCTTTGACTGGACCACTTTCACCTCTTGGTAGCCATTACTTTGATTGTGCCTTGTCTTCAGGACCGTACTGGTAAAGCCATGTTTCATCTCCTGTTACAAGTCTGAAAAAATGCTTCAGGATCTTGATCCTATGGATTTAAAATTTCCATGGGAAGCTCTGGTCTCATCCACAGCTGACCTGGGCACAACTGTTTTGGTACCCATTGAGTGGGAAGCTTGCTCAACTTTAATTTTTTCATCAGAATTGTATAAGCTGAACAAATTGAGATGTCTAGGATGTTGGCTATTGTTTGTGCTGTTAATTGTAAGTCCTGATAATGATGTTGTCCTGCCTATGATGATGGCTATTGTTTGTGTTGTTAATTGGGGTATGAACAAGAAAATTTTTCCTTGCAAATTGATGTGGATGGTCTGCTGCTGCAGTCTTCATCTTCAATAATGTTGTCCTTTCTTTTTCTTTTCCTTTTAAGAGACAGGGTCTCACTCTGTCACCATGGCGGAGTGTGGTGGCACCATTGTAACTCTCTGCAGCCTTGAACTCCTGGCCTTGAACAATCCTCCTGCCTCAGCCTCCCAGGTAGCTTGGACTACAGGCATGCACCACCGCACCCAGGTAAATTTTCTATCTTTTTAAGAGAAAGGATCTCACTATGTTGCCTAGGCTGGTCTCAAACTCTTGGCCTCAAGCAATCATCCCACCTTGGCCTCCCAAAGTGCTGGGATTGTAAGCGTGAGCCAACTCACCTGGGCCCCGTCTTTTCCTGAAACAAGTTATCCATTTGTAAAATGATCATTTGAGGAACTTTCCCCATAAACTTTTTGTAAAGCATCAGTGACATTATCATTCTTCCACCCAAGCTTCACCGTAAATGTGATATCTGTTCTTGCTTGAATTTTAGCAGAATCCATGTTTCTCTTACAAGAACTCTTTCCAAACTGATGCCTTATCCTTCTTAGTGCCTCAAACTAGACCCTGTTCAGACATATTATAATAAATTAGTACAAGTTTATCTTGGTATAAAAAAAAATTGAAATCCATGCACAGTTTTTTCATAATATATATTTTTCATGGACTTTTTGAAGACCTCTCATATTTGCAGTGTCAGTTTCCTTTTGTGACCGACATCTTTTCTTGTAGACAGAGCACATTTTCATTCACAGGCTACTCCCTGACCTTTAACTCATGATTCCCTCCTGGGGAGATAAGCACTGTCAGTTCTTTGAAATCATTGACTATATTTCCACTCAAATAAACATTGCTTCTGTTTCTCAAAAACAGAGATATGGATAGGAATCATGCAATACTAGATATTACATGAGTAGATATTACAGCACATTATCTGTGCATCAAAAACAGAAATACCAATAGGAACCATGTAACTTTAGAATCCAGTGATTTTTTTAGAAACCATAAAGCAAACCAGATAAGCTCTTGATTCTCAATTTCAGGCTAAATCTTGAAAATAATGTTCTAGGTTGGGTGCAGTGGCTCACACCTGTAATCCCAGCACTTTGGGAGGCCGAGACAGGCAGATCACAAGGTCAGGAGATCGAGACCATCCTGGCTAACATGGTGAAACCCTGTGTCTACTAAAGACACAAAAAAAATTAGCCGGGTGTGGTGGCACTCACCTATGGTCCCAGCTGCTCAGGAGCCTGAGGCAGGAGAATCGCTTGAACTCGGGAGGCAGAGGTTGCAGTGAGCCGAGATTGCACCACTGCACTCCAGCCTGGGTGATAGAGCAAGACTCTGTCTAAAAAAAGAAAAAAGAAAAGAAAAGAAAATACTGTTCTAAAGCAAGTTATAAAGGTTGTTTTGCTTTCTTTCTATTTAATATCTAGTTAAAATCTCTCATTTCTTTACATTTTCCTCCTTGTAAATTATACTAAATGTCTTTCCAATCCTTGGCTAAAACAGATAAAGTGATAACTTTGAGTTTCTAAACTCCTACTCACAGTATAATGAAGAACTCTAAAGAACTCATTTAAAAAATTACTTGGGAATAGGAACATTACATGAGATGATATCAAAATCTTTAAAGGGAGATATTTTTAAAAAACTTTAAAGAAGACAGCTTCCCATCTGAAATTGGAAAAATATCTTTGTGGAGTAGTAGAGGAATCTCAGTTCACTACTTAAAAATCAAGAAGATATTTTCTGCAGTACGAATGGGTCAGTTTGCTTTGGATGGAGATACCAAGGCTGATGTGAAAATCTGGCCCATGAAGCATGCTTAGAAAATGATGACGCTGATTCCACACTTGGCCCGCACAAGTTTGTCTCGGTAGCCTGATGCTAACATTGCTTTCACATTACACATCATAACTTTTCAAGCACCCGCATCTTGGTTAGCTAATTTGGTCCTCCTAAAATTCTTGTAGTGTAGATGAGACCAGGATTGTCCTTTACTGCACTGTTTTGTGGCTTTTAAGTAGGGAAGCTGGACTCATCTTACTTTCCTCTCTCCATCTCAGGCTCCCAGTGTCATGAACAAGGCAGCGGTGCCAGTCCAGGAGCGCTACAGGGGAAGGTAGCTCTCCCACCTTCCCCCAGACCACTGTAGGTCCTGGGGCACATTTCACACCACTGCAAATCCTAGGAGGAGAATGTGGTAGGGGCCCTAATCTCAGCTGGAAGCTTCTAACAGGTTTGATGAAAACAGCTTGCAGCTCTGAGCACAGCTTGGTCACCATCTGTGCCCATGAGTAAGTTAAGTAAACTCCCTGGGTTTCACATTCCTCTTTAGTAAAATGAGCACATAGATTTGCATGATCTTTAAGGCAGTGGTTTCCAGAAGATAAGTCCATGGTTCAGTTTGAAAAAAAAAATTAATTTTGGGAATTCACATGGGCTTGCCAACTCTTCGTTATTTGAAATACATTAAAGAGCCGGGAGCGGTGGCTCACACCTGTAATCCCTGTACTTTGGGAGGCCGAGGCAGGCAGATCACTTGAGGTCAGGAGTTCAAGACCAGCTTAACCAAGATGGTGAAACCCCATCTCTACCAAAAATACAAAAATGAGCTGGGCATGGTGGCATGTGCCTGTAATCCCAGCTACTCAGGAGGCTGAGGTGGGAGAATCGCTTGAACCCAGGAAGCAGAGGTGGCAATGAGCCAAGACTGCACCAGTGTGCTCCAGCCTGGGCAACAGAGCAGGACTCCATCTCAAAAAAAAAAAAAAAAAAAAAGAAGAAGAAGAAAAGAAAAGAAAAAAAGAAATACATTAAAGATAACAATTCTGATCATCCCTCTTCCCATGCTGCTTCCAACCAGTGGAGAATTGACACCGAGATCCAGATGAAGATCAAAAAAGCAACTTTATTAGTGGATTGGTCAAGTGCCTAATGCCCACAGAGCAACAGAGGGTCTCTTAAGGCAAAGTAAAGAGATGCTAGCTGGCATCTCTCCATCAGTGAGATTTAACAAACACACCTGAAGCCAGTGGGCAGAGTAATCTCAGATAAGTGCCTCCTGAGTACTACCTGAGTACCACCTCCACAAAGCTGAGCCCCTACTCCCATCCCATCCTTCTCCTTGTGTCTGCTTCTGGGATCTGTAAAATGGGCAGCTCAGCTATTGCCCCAGAAGGCTCTGAAATCAGTAAGGACAGAATATCAAGATAACTTTGCTGGGCATCATGGTACATACCTGTCTGTACTTTTAGCTACTCAGGAGGCTGAGGTGGGAAGATCGCTTGAGCCCTGGAGTTTGAGACCAGCTGAGGCAACATAGCAAGATTCTGTCTCCAAAAAACTAAAATAAAAAGGAAAGAAAGGAAGAAGAAAACTTCAAGGCCGCACACACTGAAGGCCAAAATTCATTGCTTTTTAAATTTTTCATCTCCAATTATATTCCACTTAATACCCAACCTAACTCATGACATTTTACAATAAACACCACATGGAAGTCTAAAGTGCTCCAAACGAGGCAAAGCCAGCCACACAAAAATGCCCAAATTTACATAAACTCACATAAGTGATCACAGTTTCAAAGAGAGGTTGAAGTCTAAAGATGAAATCCTTTGACTTTGGTAAATTAAAGTCTGAAGACATGAAGGTTCAACATTTTCTCTCACTTGATTTGGGGTATAGTAAAACTTCTCAAGAACATAATCCTGACAGCAGAACTGTCTCTTTCATAAGTGCTACAGACAGAGGATTGTAGGATCCCATCAGGACAAAAGGCACTTTCAAGAGCAAGCCAGTAGTTTGAGGTACAGTCCACATGTGAGCTTCCAGTGGGTGGGATCCTAAGCAAGGAGGCACCGAAATGGTGCCCAAGGACTAGGTACTTGATTGCAATTGCTGTTTCTCAGCAGAGATATAGAATTTATCTTAGGCCTCCACACACTCTCCAGCTCTGTGCTCAGGAAGATGTTAGAACTACTTATGCAACCTTAGGCTATTCCCAGAACAATTCATATTAATGTGGCAGGTACTGGCTGCCACCTTGAGGATCTAGCTCAAATCCCTTAAAGAACAGTTAAATACACGCAATAGAATATCACTCAGCCTTAAAAAGGAAGGACATTCTAACAAATGCTACAACATCGATGAACCCTGAGGACTTAGGCTAAGTGAAATAAACCAGATACTGAAAAATAAATACTGCATAATTCCACTTATATGAGGAACCTGAAGCCGTTAAATTCATAGAGATGGCTAGGCTTGGTAGTATACGCCTATAACCCAACACCTTGGAAGACAGAGGCAGGTAGATTACTCAAGCTTAGGAGTTTGAGACCAGCCTGGGCGACATGGCAAGACCTCATCTCTACAAAAAATACAAAAATTAGCTGGGCATGGTGGCACACGCCAATAGTCCTTGCTACTCAGAAGGCCGAGGTGAGAGGATCACTTGCACCCTGAGGTTAAGGGTTCAGTGAGCCAAGATCATGCCACTGCACTCCAGCCTAGACTACAGAGTGAAACCTTATCTCAAAAAAAAAAAAAAATTCATAGAGACATGCAGAAGAATGGTTGTCAGGAACTGGGAGGAGGAGAGAATAAGGAGTCATTGTGTAATGGGCATAGAGTTTCAGTTTGGATACTGGCAATGACAGCGCAACAATGCGAATGTACTTAGTGCCATTAAACTGTGGATTTAAAAATGATTAACATGGTAAATTTTATGTTATGTGTATCTTACCACCATTTAACATTTTAACCTTCAATTAAAAAAAAAAAAAAGTCCTTCTTAGCCTGTCTGTGGAACCAAGAACACCTATGATTGATTGCATTGATTGCATAACTCTGAGCTATCCAATGCTGGCAATTTGCAATGAAATCCGAGGCTTCTCAAGCCTCTTTTAGTAAATACCACAGCTTATCCAGCCCACCTGCACTCCCCACGTTGATCCACGGAGGAAGGGTCTTCCTCCCACACTTCTAACTCTAGGCCAACACTGGGAGGAGAGCTTCCATCCCACTTCCCTGTCATCTCAAAGGGAGAGAAGTACTGAAACTGATGAGTGAGGGCTGGCATCACAGGGCAGGGCTCCCCAGTGGACAGGGTTCAGGGTCAGTGTTACCTGTGACTGTCTTTATCTTTGTGTGCCCAGCAAACTGAGCAGGGCCCACCTCAGCAAATGCATAATTCACTTCCTGCTCCACCCTCTCTACTTATAACCAGGGATGAGTCAGAATGGCCTCATAGCAGGGACCTGTCTGAAACTGGTTCCAGGGGAAGGTAGAAGGCCCCCTCAAGACTCCCAACTGAAAGTCCCTATCTCAGCTTCACGAGAGCTGGCCTGGACGCAGGGCTTAACTACGTCAAAAATGGGACTTTGATTCCCATCTGGATGTCAGTTTCTTGAGCTTCTTCTCCTCTGGCAGGAAAGGGGGCAGAAACGAGAGGGTAAAGGAGAATGGTCTTATTCCCCTCAAATCACCGTGAAATGGTCTTTTAAAAATAAGAAAAGTATGACAGATATTCTAAAGAAAAAAAAATTCTTTTCAACAGAACACATTTAGCTTTATAGAAATCTCACCCTGTCTCTTTGTCTTTCATTTTGTCCAAACTGTTAATTTCATGATTATCATTAGTCCACGAACCTGCATTTGAGAAATC
Organism: Cheracebus regulus; assembly: GCA_963574635.1. Lineage (NCBI taxonomy): Eukaryota > Metazoa > Chordata > Mammalia > Primates > Pitheciidae > Cheracebus > Cheracebus regulus. The sequence goes on along the minus strand of CAUYQU010019360.1, from coordinate 2,570 downwards.
TTTGAGGAGCATTCCTCTGAAGTAGTTTTTTGCTGTCAAATTCTATGACACTAACAACTATCATTTCTCCTTCCATTACCCCTCCCAGAACCCCAGAACCCCCAGAACTACAATTTATTGCCTTACAGAATGCTTTGTACAAGTAAATACTCAACAAATTTTTTAAATACAGCCTGTCCCCTGTGTTGGGGTGACTCAGGAACCCATCTGACCTAAAGTTCCATCTGTTTATCTGAATCCAGAGTCCAGACACTCATGCACATGAAAAAAAAGTATCAGGAGTGGCACATCCCTGAGCCAAACTGCACCAAAGATGATTCACAATAGGTACCTAGTTTGTTTTTGCTTTATGAGGCTGCCTGCAAATTCAGGTTTCTCTGGTTCATCTCCTTTGCATTATTACGTGTTAATTAAAGTGAAATTAGCACTTCTTCCTGAAGCTCTTGCCAGTCCTTGGTATATACACCAGGACTAACAGTAAGCTGCCTTCACTCCGTGCTTTCTAGGCATCAGGGTTCTTCAAGATTCATATTTTTTCTCTGAGAATTATTATCTCATTCTGCCTACCATGCTCCCCAGCAGAGAGGGAAGAAGAGAACTGTGTCCCCCCACTCCCACACCAAAAGCCATTCTCTTCTTTGCAAGCAACTGGTACATGTTTTCAGCTGACGTGTCCTAGATTGTTCTAAAAAGAGCAGCGGCAAGAGAAACTGCAAGAACAGATGATTCAAAGACTCCCTGGGAACTGCCACAGCCAGCTCATAATTACAAACGCAGGGTAGGCGGAACATCTGTATCCTGAGTCATTCTGCTTTTCTAAAAGGGAGAATGTCATTAGCCCTCCTGCTGCAGGAAGCTTTGAGATCTGTAAGCAGGCTCCAGAACTAGTTCACAGTGTGCTCTGTGCTCTTGAGACTGCGAGTGACCCTCCCCACCCCCGTACAAATTTAACATGTTTAAGTCATTATAATTAATTATCAACTGAGTGTAGCCCAGAGAGCTTTTAAGTCTATATTTTGAACAATAACTCTGCAAAGGTAATGTGCATGTGTTTTGGGGGAGTATGATAACCTTAAAATCTTATAAACGTTTCTGATCTTGGTTCTCTAATGCCTGGAATGATACAAATTTAGGGGCATTGCCTTTTGTGGGAAGAGATACTAGGAAAAAGTGAAAGGAGAAATTGTTCTTATAGTTTCTGGAAAACTATAAGAACAATTATCTTAAATGAGAGCTGGTTGAGGCTCTGGGCTTAATGAATAACAAAAAGATGATGGCAAAAGAAACAGAAGATATTGATGACTGAAAACAAGACTTAATACTTTTGGCAGAGCCAAGTTTACCAGTGTGTTGGCAGTAGTTATTGTTCCTCCTTGTGTGACTTCTTTGGGGACATTTCATTATTTATACAGAAAGTGTAAACATAGCTGTTGATTTAACAAAACATTGTTTTTTATTCCCTGTGTCCCGGAGCCATGGTAAACAGCCCAACATTTAAGTTCGTAAGCTTTGATGTGAGTTAAGGTAAGATTCGGTTGTGCTAGTCATAGCTGTGTGCCTCAGGGCAAACTTCCTACCCTCTCTGGGTCCAGTTTCCAGATCTCTATAGGAATCACAATCCTATCTGTCTCAAAAAGCAGTTTTAAGGATATAGTGAGGCAATGTATATAACCACCAGAGCATAATTTTGGGACACAGCAAATCCTTAATGAATGTCGGGGTGGAATGGGGCAGCACTTTGCTGTTGTCAATTTATCTAAATAGAATCCCCACTTATACGCACCTGGTACAGAATAAAATTACAGTCTCCAGGGTCAGTGCTAAAACCTCAAACTCTGAACAAGTATCACACAAAATGCTTGCATAAGTTAGCTTTCCATAAAGAAAAGTGACAAACCCTGAAAGAAAAACTGAGGATAACAGAAACGTCCACTTAAGACAGTTAGACAGACATACTCAAGTGTTTGTGAAGGGAAGATGGTACGTTACCGTCAGGTCTTTTTGAGCTGGCTGCAGGTCCTATCTGAGGATTCTAGAAATTGAAACGGCCTGAGCTGAGTTTGAATTTGCCAAAGCATCCTCATAGGACCTCTTGAGAATGTAGTCAAAGACTCCCTGGGAACTGCCGCAACCAGCTCAAAATTACAGATGCAGGGTAGGCGAAACAAGGGGAAGCTGGAAAGTGATTGTAGGAAGGTCCCGTAATAGGACCACAGTAGGAGGAATGTGTCTCAGGAAGGGTGAAAAAGTTATTCTCACTTCCTCTCATCCTTCTCTTCACCAACCTCTCCCCAGGTGGCATGGGCTAGTCTGGGTTCCTGAGAGGCCAGCACGTCTGCCGGGGACTCTTGGCCAGCAAGAGGGTCCCAACCTGAATAGGGGAGTGCGTGGAAGAAAAGGTAGACAGAAAGCGGGGTCTGGAGGGCTAAATAAGCAAGACTTGAACAGCAATGCTTAAACAGCAACTTTATTTTGCACATGGTTAGTATATATATTTTTTGCCTATAGTAATTACAGAAACAAATACCGTGGTAATTACAGAAGCAAATACCATTGTCTTATACATGAAA
>CAUYQU010019359.1:0-23905 GCA_963574635.1 Cheracebus regulus | reverse complement strand
TCTTTCTATCTTTCATTCTTTTTTTCTTTCTTTTGCTGTTTCTTTCTCCTTTTCTCTCTTTTTCTAAAATCTCTTCCTCTTTCTTTCTCTTTCATTTTTTTCTTTCTTTTGCAGTTTCTTTCTCCTTTTCTCTCTTTTTCTAAAATCTCTTCCTCTTTTTTTCTCTTTCATAAAAAAAAAAATAAAAATAAAAAATAAAAAAAAAATAAAAAAATTATATATATACATATGACTTGTGATAACAAAATAGTGGAAACAATTTAAATGTCCTTCAATAAGATACTTGGCAAATAAAGTATGACAGATCCAGACAATGGAATAATAAGCAACCATTAAAAATAGGATGACACCATTTATGAACTGATAAAGATTCCCAAGATATAGTGCTAAGTAAAAACAATGTACAAAAGAGTATGTATACTACAGTAACAACGAGAGTATATATAGCTATACAAGATTCGGTATAACACGATAGTCTAGAAAGCGGGGTAGGGAGGATGTATATGCATATTTCAATGCATAAAATAACTCTGGAAGGACATGAAAAAGATTTATATGGGCATCTAGAAAAACAGAAGGGATGGTTCCCCTGGCTCCGCATGAGCCAAGTACATCCAGAAGGGGCAGCGTTTGGAACCGTGAGCTCTCTGTGAATAGTACAGGCCAGGGAGAACTGTGCAGGGCAGGCATGTTCATGATCACACTCTGTTAGAATCTATTGAAGGGCATGGGTTATTGAGCTCATAAAAATTAATTCGGAAACAGTCTTCAACTAATTGAAGGATTGTCATGTGGAAGATAGACTTTTTCTGAACAGCACCATAATTACGTCTCTCAAGATCGTCTGTGTAGGAGCCTCAGAGAGATAGACTGGCCCTCTCAATGATGCAAACTCTCCGGTGGTCCCACCACTCCAAAGATGGTTGGGGTTGTTTCGAGAGAGGGTCACATGCTGTATGATTTCATTCCATGAAGTTCAAGAGTAAGCAAAACTAATCCATAGAGACAGAGATCACAAAAATGGTTACCCTTGGGAAGTACCAATTGGGAGGGGGTGTGAGGGAGCCTCTGGGAGCTGGAAAGTTCTCTATCTCAATCCGCATGGTGTTTTCAAGGGTAACTGTTTACATATACAAAAATTCAAGCTATACACTTAAGACTTGTGCACTTTACATATATATGTTGGTAGTAGGCAGAATAATGCCCCAGAGATTTGTACATCCGAACCTGCAGAATTGGGGAATTTGTGCAGTTGCATGGCAAAGGGGAACTAAGATAGCAGATAATTAAGGTCGCTAATCAGCTGACCTTAAGAGTAGCGTGAAGTACCCAGGTGAGCCCAGTGTAATCACAAGCATCCTTAAATGTGGAAGAGAGAGGCAGAAAAGAAGGTCAGGTGATGCAGTGTTTAAACAACTCAACCCACTGTTGCTGGCTTTGACCACAGAGAAAGGGAGCAGGAGCCGCAGACTGTGGACGGCCTCTAGAACCTCCAGAATGGACGATGCCTGGAACCTCCAGAAAGGAACGCGGCCCAGCTGACACCTTGCTTCTAACCCAGCGAGACCCATTTCAGACTTCTGAACCACAGAACTGTAAGATAACAAATCTGTGTTGTGTTGTCTCCAAGTTTGTGATAATTTCTTATGAAACTTAAAGTAATACAATGTTTTACCGTCCAAAAATTTTTTAAGAGACAGTGTTTGAGGTGTTCTAGAGAGTGTGCTGGAACAGGGCCGGAACAGTTTACCCCGGTAGAAACTATAAAGAATGTGTGGACGGAATACCCAAGCACAACATTCAAAGTTCCCTGTCCACAGCCCACTCCCCAGGCGCACAGCCATGCATCCCTCTCCTCTGTGAAAACGAGTTTGCCTGTGAGCAGCCTTGCTGTTTTCCGCTGACTCTTAAGCTTAATTGTGTGGGGAAATATTTCAGACATTCTTCATCCCTGAGAGAGGGAGAGAGACTCTGGAGGAAGGAGGCGCCTTTCGCCCCCTCTGCGAAGCTGGAAACCGTCTAGTCCCCAGGGGCAGTAGTGGCCAGACTGGGCCCAGCTGCCCTGAAATTGCTGGCGCAGGGGAATTCTTGTTCCTGGGGTTATATGACTTGACTGCGTTTCCTTCATGTTCCTTTCCTCGAGGGCTTCTTGCAAAGTGAGTTAATTTGAAATGTTGGCAGTGACTCTTTTTCCCTTGGTGGGAGTAATCAAACATTTCAGTTTAAAAATAGGCCTGAGTTTTCTCATGGTGAGGGCTAACTCCAAACAGATGGTGAGCACCACGTGTGATTGGGGGTGGGGGTGGGTGAGGCTGGGCTCCATCCGTGGCTCCCCCTTCCAGAGCAGCACCCCCATCACCCAGGCACTTAGAGATGCAAGTTCTTCGGCCGTCCCCCAGGCCTGATGAATCAGACACTGGGGGTATGCTCAGGGATCTAGGTTTAAGGTAGCCAGTGGGTGAAGCTGATCCACCCTCAAGTTGAGAACCCCTGGACGACTGACCTTGAAGGAGGCATCCAGGAGGGAGACTACAACCTTCCACGTCCTGGTGGCTGCTTCCCTTTAGCGGCCTGACTTCCACCGTCCCATCCGAACCAGCCATGGGCATCTCCCACCGGCACGTCCCTCCTTCCCCACGGCACTTGCTGAGTGGCAGAGACTTTTTCTAGGCCTCGGCCTCTTTGACCTCTCTGGGTGGGGCACCGTCCTTGAAACTCCCTCCCTCTGGGGACTCTGACACAGCTTTCTCCCGACTCCCCCTCTCCCTCCTGAAGGCCTTGGGCCCTTTCTCTTCTCTGCAGATACTCGGCTCCCCGCCCGCCCCCGCCAACAACCAACTCTCACCCTAAAGCCAATGACAGTCTCCCTCCTGGGCCTATCTTTGACCCAATTCCTATTGCCTAATTTTTTTTTCAATGCCTAACAGAACTCTCCAGGGAATAGCTGACCAATTTCTTAAATTTGACCTATCTAAATATTACATGATCACACTTATACGTGGAATCTGCAATAGTCAAATTCACAGAAGCAGAGGTAGAACAGTGGTTGCCAGGGGCTGGAGGATGAAGAAAATGAGGAGCTATTGGTTAAAGTGTACACGCTTCAGTTCTGCAAGGTGAGTGAGTTCTGGTCATCAACTGTACAGCAACGTGACTATAATTGACAACACTGGATTGCATAGTTGGGATTTGCTAAGAGGGTAGACCTTAAGCATTCTCGTCGGAAAGAAAATGGTAACTATGTGATGTGATACATTTTTAGCTTGATTGTGGTGATGATTTTATAATATGTATATCAAGGCATCAAGTTGTATACTATATATATAGTGTTTATTTGTCAATTATACCTCAAAGCAGAAAACAAAATAAAAAATAAACCATGCCAGACGTGTCTAGCAGGACCCAGCCCCGCCCCACTGCCCAGCAGCCCTGTCCTTCAGGAGCATGGTGACCTTGATGGTCACCTTCACTCGGATGGGGTCATTAAGTACCAGGCGAAGGAAGAGAGACTGCCACGAGGGCGGGTGTCTGCAGAGGAGGGGCCATGTGAGACACAGGGCAGGGAGGGAAGTTTAATTTTAGGGGAAGGAGCAAGTAGGAGTGCATCATGGTGTCAGGTTAGAGCTTGTGTTCCAGAGGGAGGCCGGGATGGGTCAGAGGCGTCCCCTCCTTCAAGGGTAGAAGCCCCTGGGAAGAAGCCCAAGGGAGCCCCAGAAGGCCAGCTTCTCTCCATTTCCTGCACCCCATCCCACTTCCCCTAAAATGTAGCAGTGAAGCACTAACCTCACGGAGTGAGGGGCAGGCGGGGGAGGCAGGCGGGGGAGGCAGGCGGGGGGGCAGGTGAGGGGGCGGCGGGGAGGCGGCGAGAACAAGGGAGTCCAAGAAGCAGCTGTAAAGAGGAAGCTGCTGCCCCGAAGTGAATCAGCCCTGAGTCGGCTCCATGGGCCTCAGTGGGGCCAGAGGAGCAGCAACTGGGGCCCTGCTGACCAGGCTCCTGTGACTTGGAAGTCCAGGGGTCAAAGCTCCTCTAGGGAGGAGGCCACACACAGAATAAAGCACCAGGAGAGCCAAGGGGGCATGAGGGTCTCTACTCACAGTCTGGGCACCCCAAATACAGCACACTTGGGTGCTAACGTAGCCAGCGAGGTGAAAGTCATGTGACAGAATGAGCCTAGAAAGTTCTTTCAGAAGGCATCACTTTGGAGACAATCCGGCTGGGGAAGCAACCGGGGGAAACCTAAGAAGCAGTACAAGTCTTTGCCCTGAGAGAGGTGCTCAGGGAGCCATGAGCTGTGTCAAGAAGGCACAGGCTGCTGGCTCTTCAGGGGCAGGGTCCATGTCTTTGTCATGGTTGCATCTGGAGCCTTTGCTGTGTTGTGGGCACCCCCATCCCCGTCGCCGCCTTACACACACTGGCTTGCTGGTCAGGATGTGCTAAGTGCTTCCAGAGGGACCTCTGAGTCCATCCTCACTACAGCCGACTAAGGCAGTGCTAATATCACCCCCATTTCACAGGTAAGGACTAGAGGATTAGAAGACGACTGAGTCTCCATCTAGAGGGAGGCACAGCCACGAGGTGGTCCCCAGTGGTCCACCTCCAGAGCCCTATACTTAGTCACTGCCCTGGGTTGTGCAGAACATTCTTTTTTTGTTTTTGTTTTGTTTTTTTGAGATGGAATCTTGCTGTGTCACCCAGGCTGGAGTGCAGTGGCACAACCTCGGGTCACTGCAACCTTCGCCTCCTGGGTTCAAGCGATTCTTCTGCCTCAGCCTCCTGAGTAGTTGGGGCATGCACCACCACCCCCAGTGAATTTTTGTATTTTTAGTAGAGGCAGGGTTTCACCATGTTGGTCAGGCTGGTCTCGAACACCTGACCTCGTGATCTGCCCACCTCAGCCTCCCAAAGTGGAACATTCTTAATAAATAAAAATACCGTTTACTGAGCACTTCCTATATGCCATGCACTATGCTAGAGACGTCACAAATATTACTTAATTCTTAGAACTCCCCTCTGAACGAGGTACTATTATCGCCATTTTAAATATGAGGCAGTTAAGGAACAGAGAGGCTCAAGAACATGCCTGAGGCCACACAATGAGAGACAGAGCTGAAGTTCGGACCTGCCAGAGCAGTATTGCCTCAATGTGGTGGTTTTCAAACATCTCTGCAAGTTCTTTAACACTCTTCCTATCAAGAGATGAGGTTTAGTCTCCTCCCCTTGAGCTTAGGTGGGACTTTGTAATCAATTCAATGAACAGAATTCAGCAGGAATGATGATGGCTGCAAACTTCCATCTGCTGGTTTTTCTTCAGCTGCCTTGGCGATCGCAGAGAAACCAGAGAGGGGAGGACCAATGGGGAAAAGCACTGGGGCAGGGGGCAGGCAGAGACAAAATGGGGAGGGTGAGAGGGGAACCAGAGAGAGGGGAGCCAGAGAAAAGAAAAGGAGGAAACCAGTGAGAGGGAGTGGGGGGATGATGCCAGGATGCCTGAGGAGCCCCAGCTTTGGGGTCTTCCCAGCCCAGGCATCAGACTCAAGCATGAAAACACCTTCGAGAGGACCCCATCAGCTGTTACCATCTGACTACAACTGCATGAGAGCCCCAGTGAGAACTGCACAGCTGAGCCCAGTCAATCCAATTTGTGAGCAAATAGATAAGTGCCTATTATTATTTTAAATCACTGTCTTAGGGTGGCTTGTTATGCAGGAGTAGATAACCAGAAACCCAGTGTCCGTGTTTTATTATTATTTTTAGAGACAGCATCTTACTCTGTTGCCCAGGCTGGAGTACAGATAGCTCACTGCAGGTCTTGAACTCCTGGGCTCAAGTGATCCTCCCACCTTAACCTCCCAAGTGGCTAGGACTACAGGTGTGCACCACCAAGCTCAGCTAATTTTTAAAAATTATTTTTTGTAAAGACCAGGTCTCACTGTGTTGCCCAGGCTAGTTTCAAATTCCAGCTTCAAGCAATCCTCCCATGCAGGCTTCCAAAGTGTTGGGATTATAGACGTGGGACACCATGCCCAGCTAATGTTCTTAATCACTATGCTGTGAACAAATTAATTGACCAATAAGTGAATGATAGAATGAGGCAGTGATGTCAAAGGAAGAAAAGGTCATATACTGAGTTCAAAACAGTCAAGAGATGCTTCACGTAAGAGGAAAGAGATTAAGCTGGGCTATAGGCATGGAAAATCCATCAGAAGGAGCAAGACCATGCAGTGGGGTGCTGTGAACAAATACTCCCAGGCAGAAAGAAGCACAGATGTGCAGGGCCAGAGAGCATGCTAGGAGAGAAGAATCCTTGTCTGGGAGGAGAGGGGAAGTGAGCAGAGGCAGTGGGCCAGGTCACGGAGAGGTATTGGGATTCAGCTGCATTGCATCTTGTAGAATAGGGGAAACCCTGAAGCTTCAGCGTGAGCAGTGCTGAGGAAGGGCCGTTTGGAGAGTGAACCTGCCTAGGAGATACGGGAGAGCTGGAGGTGAAGCTGGAGGAGTAAAACCATGGTGTTGGTGGATGGCAATATTTTCAACTTTATCACTCCCTAAAGAGAGAATTTAATTTTAATTTTAATTAATTAATTATGATTAAATTAAATACTAAGGAATAAGATTTTGTTAGAGAGGGCACAGCTAGGATTCCTTCACCCTCCAAGGTCACATGGAGAACATTGCGTGTAAGGGATGGGGGCCATGCCAGAGCAGGGGAATAAGGGACAGATCTGAATTACAGTCTGAGGGATGGATTGATATAAGTTGATTGATCTGGAAGGGGAAGGGTGAGGAGGAGGGCAAAATCAACAAGGGCTTTGTCTTAGTTCATTTCGTGTTGCTGTAGCAGAATGCCTGAGGCTGGGTAATTTATAAAGAAAAGAAGTACATTTAGCTCATGATTCTGGTGGCCAGAAAGTCCAAGAGCATGGCCCCCACATCTGCTTGGCTTCTGGTGAGGGCCTCGTGCTGTGTCACAACGCAGCAGAGAAGCAGAAGGGGAAGTGGGCATGTGCAGGGACCAAGGCACAGCCTTGCTCTATAACAACCTGCTCTTATGGGAACTCTTTCATTCCTCAGAGAACTCAGCCAGTCTCTTGAGAGTGAGAACTCACTGACTACCAAGAGAACAAACAGTACCAAGTGGAGCTGTATGACCCAAACACCTCCCATTAGGCCCATCAGCATTTTCGGGACCCTGTCTCTAAAAAGAAACTGTAAAATGACATATATCCCCATCCTGCTGTTTTGACAAATACACCTTCCTATCAGCCCGGAATGGCCCAGTCCAGCTTTCAGAATTCTCGGACTCCTCAAATGGAGTTCCAGGCTGATGTGTGGCAGCACAGGAAGACTAGGTCCATTGCATGACCTGCCTTTCTTCTTTTCCTGCCACAGAAGGTCCCTGCACAGGGAAGAGCCCCTGTGCATGCATGTGGTCACCCTGCCCATGAATCTGAGTCATTCACACCCTGTTGAAACAGACACCCCGGCCACTTCTCAGGACCAGGGGCTGGCACAGGCAATGCGGCAGTGCCCTCGGGGGCTTGCCTGGAAAAGAAGCATACACAGGCCCTGGAAGCAGGCTCGGGGCTGTGTCGACAGTGATTCTAGGGTCCAGTGCCCCAGTGTGGCTGGAAAGGTCAGGAACAGCAGGTGGGCAATCTCCCCTGGGCCCCACAGACTCTACACCCTGAGTTGGGTGTGTGGCCCAAGCAGGGCCCCTCGTGCCTGGGTCTGAGGCTGCCACTGACAACAGGTTCTTGCCCTCCACCTCCTGCTTGGTTCTGCCAGTGAAGGTGCCAGTTGGTAGCGGAAGGCAGGGGGTAGCAGAAGGCAGAGGGTAGTGGAAGGCAGTGGGTAGCAGAAGGCAGGAGGAGGTGAGGGGAATGGCTTCTCCTGCATCACTCTTCTGAAGGCCACAGCTCCCATCGGGCAGCTTTTTCCGACAGTTACACTTCTTTTCCAGGCTCAGGTAACTGCTTCCTCCTCTCACCCTCCGGCCCAGACTGGCCTGGCAATGGCTCCACGTCTTCACAGCCCCTGGGGTTTCACCACAGCTGCTAGTTTCCCTTGACCCAGCCCATGCCTCTGTAAATACACCTTCAATAGGCTCTCTTCAATGACCCCTTGGAGCATGCCAGCTGCTTCCTGTTACTATGCCTTTCCCTGTTGCTTTTCCTCAGTGCTCTATCTCAGTGAATGACCGCACCCAGGTCACACAGGAGGTGCCCCAGGTTCCTCTGATTCTGTGGGATACCAAGACCTGGCTCTCTTCCCTCCGTAGCATCGCTCAGGTCCCTCCACTTCTTTCTGTGATCTTAGCTCAGCTTCTCATCAGCTGTAGTCTGGAGCATCCCTGAAGGGCCCATGCCATGCCCTGCATCCATCGTCAGCCCCTCCAGCCTCCTCCACGCAGGCCCTTAAAGAGCTTCCTAAAGCCCGAGCTGCATCTTGCCGCTCCTCAGCTTCAGCTGTGCTGCCTCCCAGAGCAGCACTGCCCATCACTCCAGCCTTCTCTTGGTATGCGCCTGGCCTGCACTCCCTCCCGTCTACACATGCACACACTAGATATAACCCAGCCACGTGGAGCGGCTCCTGCTCCCTGACACTTCACCGCTTCCTGCTCTGGGGCGCATCCTTCTTCCTGCCTTCTCCTCACTGCTGCTGCTCACCCTCCAGGTATCCTTCCAGACTCACTGCAAGTGTCCCCTCCTGGATGCAGGATTCTGCGATCCCCTCTCTGGGCAGAACTGACCATTCCCTCTTTTCTCCTACTCCATCAGTAGAGACACCCTGCGTCGCTTCTGTCATACTTGATTGTACTTAATCGTTTATCTGTTTCCCCCAGTAGACCGTTGGCTTCTTGAGAACGGTATTTCATTTCATGCTAAGCAATTTAATGTAAAAAGAGCTCCAACAGTATGAGCTTCCCAGGCAAGGGTGGCTCTTCCCCAGGGCAGCCCTTCCCTTGTGCCCATGATCAGACCCTGCTGTGTGCCCCAACATCTTCCCAGCCTTTCCTTCCCGGTGGCCCTCACAATTTGACATCTCCACATGAGGATTTCATTAAAGTGGTCTTCCAACTAAAGCATAAACTCCAAGGAGTGTGTCTGTCATGCTCCCCACTGGGTCCCTAGGACCAAGGACTCTGCCCAACACACAGCAGCTCAAAAAATACATATTTGTCTTAGGAACAAAACCATTTTGTTGGAGAACCTGACCTACTTTTTTTGTCTCCATTTTTTCTGGCCATTCTGACAAACTCCTTGGATATATTTCAGAAGATTCCATGATGATACTACATCCCTCCTGTCCCTACCATCTATGCAGTTTGAGTTAAAAATCAGCATCGTGCTGGTAGAAATGTAAAATGGTGCAGCCACTGTGGAAAACAGCGTGGTGGTTTCTCAAAAAAATAAAATATATGCTCATCTATTGCTACAGGATCTAGCGATCCCACTTCTGGGTATATTTCCAAGAGAATCAAAAGTAGGGCCTTGAACAGATATTTGTGCAACCTTGTTCATAGCAGCACTATTCACAGCAGCAAAAAAGTAAAAACAACACAAATGTCAGTCAACAGATGAATGGATACACAAAATGTGTTATACACATACAATGGAATATTCAGCCTTTAAAAAAAGGAAATTCTGTCACATGCTACAACATGTACCTTGAAGACATTATGCTAGATGAAATAAGCCAGTCATAAAAGCCACTCGAAAGTAGTATAATTCCTATATGAAGTAGTTAGAATAGTCAATTATGGAGACAAAGTTGAATGGTGGTTGCCAGGGGCTGGAGGCAGGAGAGAGAAATAGGGAATTCTTATTTAATGAATACATAGTTTCTGTCTGGAAAGATGAAAAAAGTTCTGGAGATGGATAGTGGCAATAGTTGTATAACAATGTGAATATAGTTAATGCCACTGAACTGTGCACTCAAAATTGGTCAAAAGGGTCAAGTTTATATTATATATTTCACCACAATTTTAAAGATGAAATTGAAAAGAAAATCAGGGCTGGGCACAGTGGCTTACACTCATGCCTAGCACTCTGAGAGGCTAAGGCGGGCAGATCACTTGAGCCCGGGAGTTCGAGACCAGCCTGGGCAACATGGCAAAAACCCGTCTCTACACAAAATACAAGAAATTAGCCTGGCATGTTGGTGCATACCTGTAGCCCCAGCTACTCAGGAGGCTGAGGTGGAAAGATCACCTGAGCCCAAATAGTTGAGGCTGCAGTGAGCTCTGATCCTGCCACTGCACTCCAAACTGGGCAACAGAGCGAGACCCTGTCTCAAATAAATAAAATAAAATAAAATCAGCATTGCAGCATTTCTCCTAACAGAAGGAGGAAAAACCCTGTGCCTCTGAGGTTCTAACCAGGGCACACTACCTAATCAAACAGCTGGTTGCTTAGACAAGGTATTTTTGTTTCAACTGATCCATGGGATTATTAGGAAGCTGACAGATTTTTAATCTTTTCTCTTTTTAGACTAAAAAGGTCACCCAAGGGGTATCTAGTCCTAAGCAGATTCCTCTCCATCAACTGCTTTTAATTTTTAAAAAATACTTTGTTTAAAAAAAAAAACTTGGTGTTTCGGTCCCACCCCCAGAGATTCTAATTTAATTGGTCTGGGGTATAGTCTGAGCATGGTAATTTTTTGTTGTTATTGTTTTTGAGCCAGAGTCTCACTCTGTTGCCCAGGCTGGAGTGCAGTGGTGCAGTCTCGGCTCACTGCAACCTCTGCCTCCTGAGTTCAAGTGATTCTCATGCCTCAGCCACCCAAGTAGCTGGGACTACAGGTGTGCACCACCACACCAGGCTCATTTTTGTATTTTTAATAGAGATAGGGTTTCACCACGTTGGCCAAGTTGGTCACAAACTCCTGGCCTCAAGTGATCCACCCACCTCAGTGCCCAGCCTCTTTCAACTACTTTTAAACGCCATTCCACAGGAATCCTTCTTAGAGAAATAAGATGGGAATAAAGGCCACAGTCCACACAATATTGAGGCTATTGAGAGACATCTTTGCTCAGATGACCTGCTTCATGTGGTGGGCACTACTGGAAAGGGGTTTTAGGCTGGGCTTGCACTTTGGGTGGGTTGGGCCCAGGCTCTACTTCTAACTAGAAGCCTGTCAGGGGCTGCTTCCAGGGAATGAGGTATCTTCTGTCACCTGCACAGAGTCACCTATGTGCTGTCTGCACAGCCTCCTTTCTCACAGAGACCTGCCCCATGAGGCGCTGGGTGAAATGGGGACACCCAGGAGCACCTGCAGGGAAGGCTTCTTGGCTCTAAGCCATCTTCAGATGCTCCTGGAGGGTACAGGTGATAAAGATCATTGATGCCACAAGCAGTGGGCATCCCCCTCCTGTGATCATCCCATCTTGCCTGGCTGGCCGGAACTCTGGGTCTTATTTATGGGTTCATGGAGGCAGGGAGTCCTGGCTCTTGTCAGCTGATGTCACTATTGCTCTTCTCCCCTGTTTCATCCAAATGACATCTGGGCATCCAGGAAAGCCCTGCAGGAGATCGGGGTACCCAGGGGACCAGCTGCCATGGAGAAGAGGCTGGAAGGAAGGAGGAGTGACTCCCACCTATGCTGTGGTGGCTGAGATCTTGACATCTATGGCAGGTGATGCCCCTTTCCTTAGTCGCTTCCAAAGACAGGGCCTTCCCCAGGGTCAGAAGCTTACCCAGACAGGGGCAGGCAGCAGTCCTGACCCTCCATGCTCTGGAGGGCCCTGCAGAAGGGCCCTGCAGATGCAATGGCCACAGCACTTTTTGCTGCTGGAACTGACTTGAGGAAGGAGCAGCCTGACTGGGGCCTGTGGTGCATTGCAGCATTCTGCTTGCAGTCAGGCTTTCTGGGAACATGGCAGGATTTCGCCTGCCATTCCTGAGAGCTAGCTCCTGGTGAGAACATTTGCATAAGGCTTTCAGTTTCGCAGCTGATGTCACAAAAGAAACCTAAGTTCTGCCTCTGGCTGTTGTGGCCATGACCTAACTCCTGGGACCCCAGGCTCCTTCTATATACTGAAGGTACTGACCAGGTGATAGCCCAGGTTCCTGATAGCAACACCAGCCTTGGGTAAAAAGGTACAACATGCTGTTTGGAACAGCACCCACACCCAGTGCACACCTGCAAAAGACCGCACTGAGCCAGGGCCACATTATGACTTCTGAGGACCCTGGGCCCTTATGCTTCATGGGCCTCTTCCTCTATAAAAATTTTAAAAAGTATATTTGATGATTGTGTTGGTTTAATGATGAACATATTAATAGTATATATTAAAACAACTTCTGCTTACAAATTTGTTTTTCCTAAGATAAAGCAAAACATTTTGTTGTGGGCCCCAGGCAGTGTGCCTATGCCGCCTAATGGATATGTCAGCTCTGCGTCGAGACATGCAATTAGGACACAAGAAGGTGAGGGGTCAAACCTCAGCTGACTTGGGCCATTCACTTCACTTCTCTGTGCCTCAGTTTCCTCATCTGGGGACAATAATAGTATCTACCTCACAGAATTGATGAGAGGATTAAAATAAGATCATATATATATATATGTACCTTGATTAGAATGGTGCCTGGCCCAGAAAAAATTACTATGAAAGCGATAGTTGTGGCCAGGCGCAGTGGCACACACTGTAATCCCAGCACTTTGTGAGGCCGGGGCAGGCAGATTACTTGAGGTCAGGAGTTCAAGACCAGCCAGGCCAACATAGAGAAACTCTGTCTCTACTAAAAATATGAAAATTAGCCGGGCATGGTGGCACACACCTGTTATCCCAGCTACTTGGGAGGCTGAGGCAGGAGAATCACTTGAACCCAAGAGGCAGAGATTGCAGTGAGCCGAGATTGCGCCACTGCACTTCAGCCCAGGCGACAAAGTGAAACTTAACCTCAAAAAAAAAAAGCAGTAGTTGTCATGCATGTTATTGTTAGTTATTGCGATTCCTAGCCACTGTCCTCCTCTGTACTCTTAACTGTTGCTGTGCCAGAAAAGTGGAGGTTCCCGCTTTTGGGGATGACTTGCTTAGACTTCCGGAGCAGGTGCAGCTATTTTAAAGCTGCTTATTCAGCATAACTTTATTTTCATAAAATTCCTTGGCAGAATTGCTTATGACGGACCCCCGAGGAAACTCAAGCTACCAGAAATATGGTGGCCTCTTCTTGACCTTCCGTGGGCATTAGTCGGGTTGCGAGTGGGAGGGAGATGAGTCACAGGCCTGTAATCTGCCCCCTGCTTTTCTCCTTCTTAGCAGGTGTCAGAGCTCAGGGAATTTAGTGGGAGGCTTTGAGGCCTTTTAAAATGCAAAGGCCTCTGGGATAAATTAATTTCTTAATCCCGTAACAGTCACAAAAGAGGAAGGTCTGACAGCTGGGTTTTTCAGAGAGGACAGGAACGAATGTGTGTCAAGGACTTTACATACATTATCTCGTTTAATCTGGACAACAACCCCCTAGGTGGGGATTACTCTCCCCATTTTGTAAACAAACAAATGGAGGCTCAAAGGATTGGTGACCTCCAGGCAGGTCACCTCTACTCCTTTCTGCTACCCTAGAACGATGGGACCTACGAGGATCAAGGGCAGAGATGAAGGAGGAAGTGAAGCCAGCCTGCCTGGTCTGTCTTGGCCAAGGTTCATCAGTTGAAATTCTTGGGGCCTCAGTTACCCCAAGAGGAGAGGAAAGACTTGCGCCAGGGATCTCATGCATTCTGCTCTTCTTACCCTGCTCCCTGCCTGGTCAGAGCAGATGACTGACTCCTTTCCCAGCTGCTGTGGCCTGAATGTTTACATCCCTGCCAAATGCGTATGTTGCAATCCTAACCCGCAATGGGATGATACTAGGAAGTGGGGCCTTTGGAAGGTGATGAGATCCTTAGGGTGGAGCCCTCATGAGTGGCATTAGTGCTCCTATAAAAGAGACCCCAGAGAGCTGCCTTGCCCCACCCACTATGTGAGGGTACAGTGAGAAGGCACTGTCTATGAATAGAGAGTGGGCCCTCGCCACACATGGAACCTGTCAGCACCTTGATCTTACTTACGGCCTCTGGAACCATGAGAAATCCATTTCCATTGTCTATAAGCCGCCCAGCCTATGGTGTTTTGTATGACAGCCAGAACTGACTAAGACTTTGCCCCCCTTCTCCATGGCATCTCTCTAGTTCCTGGGAAGGACAGCCACTGGCCATACTTCCCCTCCCTGAACCGAAAGTAGCAGAGCACCTCTGGGGGCAGGTGTGCAAGGAGTCTTTGTAATGAGTTAAGTTGTCGTTGCTGCATTAGAAAGCAGGTGACTCCCTCAAAAGTCAACTCCAGCTAGCCATGGGAACAAAGTTACAATGCATTGTTCAGAATTCCACCCACAGCCAGACACACACACACGTGCCAAAATAGTGCAGAGTCAGGACCACGCGAGGACTTTTGAGGACCCTGGGCACTTCTACCTTCGTGGGCCTCTTCCTCTATAAAAATGACAGAGGAGCTATTTTGTGTCCTGATTCTCCTTGCCTGCTTGTATTTTTGTAGGACAAAAAGTTTGCAGCCACAGGGCCCATCTCCTTTATGAATGTAAATGGCTTAGTCACTGGTGGGCCCTCTTCAGTCAACAGCCCTCTTTCCCACTTCCTTCCTGCTCTTTTCTCCTTGGGAAAATTAAGGACTCGGAAGTGGAGTTGGGTTTATCTGACTGAGTGGGAAAATCGCACCACCTGAGGAAGGGTTTGCTGGAGGAAGCCAGAGAGAGCAGCACCTCGAATCCCTGGGGCCAACATCCCACCTGGCACCAGGGAAGGACAATTGTACCTCCGAAGGCAGGCCTCATGCTGAAGTCGTGCTCGTCCACTCTGAGAAGCTGCTGAGGCTTTCCCTTCCGGATCTTGGTCACATCAAGATTCTTCTTATATAAGTGGCTGCGAAGACAAGCAAGAAACCATTTTCCATGGGCTCATCAATGCATTGAGTGAGATGATTTGGGAGATTACTCCCTGCAAGATCTACCTATTAGGCACCTTTTCTCCATTCTGCCATCTCCTTCTTGGCCCAGGGGAGGGGGAGGGCTGAAGGACCCTCCACACACACCCCAGATCCTCACAGGTAGACTGACCTGAGGACCAGATTCTTCCAGAGACTTCCAAAAGTGGATGTCCTCCTGGGCAGGACAGCATTCTACCTTGGCAAAGGCTATAACTGAATTAAAATGGTTGAGTTGGCTGCTAGCTAGACTAATAAAGAAAAGAGATAAGATCCAAATAAACACAATTAGCAGTGGCCCACACCTGTAATCCAGCATTTGGGAAGCTGAGGTGGGTGGATTGCTTGAGATCAAGAGATACATACACTATGTATGCAAACTAGAAAACCTAGAAGAGGTTGAGTGCAGTGGCTCACACCTGTAATCCCAGCACTTTGGGAGGCTATGACAGGCAGATCACAAGGTCGAGATCAAGACCATCCTGACCAATGTGATGAAACCCCATCTCTACTAAAAATACAAAAATTAGCCGGGTGTGGTGGCACACGCCTGTAGTCCTGGCTACTTGGGAAGCTGAAACAGGAGAATCGCTTGAACCCAGGAGGCAGAGGTTGCAGTGAGCTGAGATTGTGCCACTGCACTCCAGCTTGGTGGCAGAGTGAAAATCCATCTCAAAAAAAAGAAAAAACCTAGGAGAGATGGATAAATTCCTGGACACATACATACCCCCCACCAAATACTAAACCAGGAAGAAATTGATTCCCTGAATAGACCAGTAATGAGCTCCAAAGTTGAATCAATAATAAATAGCCTACCAACCAAAAAAATGCCCAGGACCTGATGGATTCACAGCCAAATTCTACCAGATGTACAAAGAAGAGCTATACCATTCCTACTGAAACAAGGTATCATTCCTACTGAAATTATTCCAAAAATGTAGGAGCGGAACTCCTCCCCTAGTTCATTCTATGAGGCCGGCATCATCCTGATACCAAAACCTGGCAGAGACACAACAAAAAAAAAAAACTTCAGGCCAATATCCTTGATGAACATTGAGGCAAATAGTCCTCAACAAAATGTTTGCAAACTGAATCCAGCAGCCCATCAAAAAGTGAATCCCCGAAATCAAGTAGGCTTCAACCCCAGGATGCAAGGTTGGTTTAACATATGCAAATTAATAACTGTGATTCATCACATAAGCAAAACTAAAAATAAAAGCCACATTATTATCTCAGTGGATGCACAAAGGCTTTTGATAAAAATCAACACTCCTTCGTATTAAAAACTCTCAATAAACTAGGTATTGAAGGAATATACCTCAAAATAGTAAAAGACATCTATGACAAACCCATAGCCAACATCACACTAAATGGGCAAATGCTGGAAACATTCCCCTTGAGAAACAGCAGAAGACAAGGATGCCCTCTCTCACTACTCCTATTCAACATAGTATTGTAAGTCCTGGCCAGGGCAATCAGGAAAGAGAACAAAATGAAGGTCATTCAAATAGGAAGAAAGGAAGTCAAACTATCCTTGTTTGCAGATGATGTGATTCTATATCTAGAAAATGCCATAGTCTTGGCCCAAAAGCTCCTTCAGCTGATAAACAACTTCAGCAAAGTTTTGGAATATAAAATCAACGTGCAAAAATCACTAGCATTCTTATACACCAAGAATGGTCAAGCCTAGAGCCAAATCAGGAATGAAATCTTATTCATGATTGCCACGAAAAGAATAAAATGCCTAGAAATGCAGCTAACCAGGGAGGTGAAAGATCTCTGCAATGGGAATCACAAAACACCACTCAAATCTGAGATGACATAAAGAAATGAAAAAACATTTCATGCTCATGGATAGGAAGAATTAATATTGAAACAGCCATACTCCCCAAAATAATTAATTTATAGATTCAATGCTATTTCTATCAAACTACCAATGACAGTCTTCACAGAACTAGAAAAAAAAGTTTTTAATTCATATGGAACCAAACAAAGAGCCCAAATAGCCAAAGCAATCTTAAGCAAAAAACAAAAACAAAAAACAAAGGTGGAGGCATCACATTACCTGACTTCAAACTATATTACAAGACTATGGTAACCAAAACAGCATGGTGCTGGTACAAAAACAGGCACACAGACCGATGAAACAGAATAGAGAGCCCAGAAATAAGGCTGCACACCCACAACCATCTGATCTTATGCAAAGCTGACAAAAACAAGCAATAAGGCAAGGACTCCTCCTTTAATACATGGTGCTATGTGAACTGGCTAGCCATATGCAGAACATTGAACCTGGACCCATTTTTTACACCATGTACAAAAATCAACACAAGATGGATTAAATACTGAAGTATAAAACCTAAAATTATAAAAACCCTGGAAGACAACCTAGATAATACCATTCTGGACATAGAAACTGGGAAAGATTTCATGATGAAAACGCCAAAAGCAATTGCAGCAAAAGCAAAAATTGACAAATGGGATCTTATTAAACTTAAGCGCTTCTTCACAGCAAAAGAAAGTATCAACTTAGTAAATAGACACCCTATAGAATGTGAGAACATATTTGCAAGCTATGCATCTGACAAAGATCTAACATCCAGCATCTATAAGAAATTTGAACAAATTTACAGAAAAAAACAAACCCCATTAAAAAGTGGGCAATAAATGGGCACAGTGGCACCTGCCTATAATCCCAGCACTTTAAGAGGCCACGGCAGGTGGGTCACTTGAGGTCAGGAGTCGAGACCAGCCTGGCCAACATGGTGAAACCCATCTATACTAAACAAAACTTAGCTGGGTATGCTGTAATTCCAGCTATTTGGAAAGCTGGGGCATGAGAATCACTTGAACCCAGGGGGCAGAGGTTGCAGTGAGCCAAGATTGTGCCACTACATTCCAGCCTGGGCAACAGAGTGAGATTCTGTCTCAAAAAAAAAGAAAAGAAAAAATAAGTGGGCAAAGGACATGAACAGATGCTTTTTGAAAGAAGACATACACTTGGTCAACAAGAATATGAAAAAAAGCTCAATAACACTGATCATTAGAGAAATGCAAATCAAAACCACAATGAGATACCATGTCACATCAGTCAGAATAGCTATTATTAAAAAGTCAAAAAATAGCAGATTCTGGTGAGGTTGCAGAGAAAAGAAAACATTTATACACTGTTGGTGGGAATATAAATTAGTTCAACCATTGTGGAAAGCAGTGTTGTAAGTCCTCAAAAAGGTAAAAACAGAACTACCATTCTACCTACCAATCCCATTACTGAGTATATAACCAAAGGAATACAAATTATTCTCCCATAAAGACACACGCATGTTCATTACAACACTATTCACAATAGCAAAGACATGGAATCAACCTAAATGCTCATCAGCGACAGATTGAACAAAGATGGTGTGGTATGGCCAGGTGTGGTGGCTCACGCCTGTAATCCCAGCACTCTGGGAGGCCAAGGCAGGTGGATCACATGAGACCAAGAGTTCTCTGGCCAACATGGAAAAACCCCATCTCTACTAAAAACACAGACATTAGTTGGGCATGGTGGTGTGCATCTGTAATCCCAGCTCCACAGGAGGCTGAGTCTTGAATCCTAGAGGTGGAGGTTGCAGTGTGCTGAAATTGTGCCATTACACTCCAGCCTGGGTGACAGAATGAGTCTCTGTCTCCAAAAATATATATAAAAATAAAGAAAATGTAATACACATACACCATGAAATACTATGCAGCCATAAAAAAGAACTTGATCAGCTGGGGGTGGTGGCTCACACCTGTAATCCCAGCCCTTTGAGAGGAGTTCAAGACCAGCCTGAGCAACATGGCACCACATCCAGCTACTTGGGAGGCTGAGGTGGATGAATGGCTTGAGCTCAGGAAGTCAGAGCTGCAGTGAGCCATGATCACACCACTGTTCTCCAACCTAGGTAACAAAGTGAGACCCTGTCTCACAGAAAAAAGCATGAGATCATGTCATTTAGCCAGAACATGGATGGAACTGGATGGAGAGCATTATTCTAAGCAAACCAACATGGGAACAGAAAATCAAATACCACATACATTCTCACCTCTGAGTGGGAGCTAAGTGACGAGAACACATGAACACAAAGAGAGGAACAGCAGACACTGGGGCCTACTTGCACGTGGAGGGAGGGAGGAGGGAGAGGGTCAGAAAAAATAACTATTGAGTACTGGGCTTAGTACCTGGGTGTCAAAATAATCTGTACAACAAACCCCTGTGACATGAGTTTACCTCTATAACAAGTCTGCATATATACCCCGGAACCCAAAAGAGAAGTTTTAAAAATAAATGAGAATCTCACTCAGGATAAGTAAATAAATACATTTGGGATGAGAAAAAAAAAATGATTGTGTTGAGTAGTAGAAGATCATGATTTTTAAAAAATTTCTTGGCCAAGTACAGTGGCTCACATCTGTAATCCTAGCACTTCAGAAGGCCCAGGCAGGAGAATGGCTTGAGCTTAGGAGTTTGAAACCAGTCTGGGCAACATAGCAAGACCCCGACTCTTAAAAAAAAAAAGTGATTAGCCGAGCATGGTGGCACATGCCTCTGGTCCCAGCACACTGAGAGGCTGAGATAGGAGGATTACTTGAGCCTGGGAGGTTAAGGTTGCAGTGAGCCATGATTGTGCCATTGCATTCCAGCCTGAGTTGAGAGTGAGACCCTGTCTAAAAAAAAAAAATTATCGTGGTGCTATTAGAATGATTTTGTGATAAATACACTTCTAAGACAAATATAGTCAAAAATTTAAAATGCTGGTTTTATCTTTGCCAAATCTGATGTTCCTTACTTCAGTCCAGATATGCAGAACCCATCCTGGGGCAAACCCTCCACGCTGAGAAAGACAATTCACAGCCAGTGGAGAACAGAGTTGCTCTGACCACCCAGCTGGGTGATGCACCCAGAGCTGGAGCCCAGGACACAGCCCTCGTCAGTCCTTCCTCTAAACCAGGTGTCAGTGAAGAAGTGATTCTGTCTTCTCTTTCACACTCACTCTATCCAGATCATTTTCTTCACCACAACTGCACACTAAAGCAGTCAGATCCACAATGTTCTAAAGCAATTGTCTGCTGACAGTTATTACTAAACAAACAAAAAGAAAGAAAGAAAAGGAAAGAAGGAAAGAGAAAAGACTGAAAAAGGAGAAAGGGAAGGTAACTTCACATAGCCAGGCTAATCCACAGTAGCTTACCCGTATTTCTTTTACAAGGCTTTTGGTTTATGACTGGCACTTGAGTTACTTTGTGTACATGTCTCACTTAGCCTTCTAAGAGCGTTAGGCCAGGGTTTATCTCTGTGTCCATTGCACTTAGCGCAATGCCTGGCATGTAGCAGGCATCCAATAAAAGGTAGCAGCATGACCACACAAACAACTTCTAGGAGAAATTTATACCAATTCCATTCTAGTCCATTTGCTCAACATCATCTGTAACCTAGATGCTTCTCAGCCTTAACTGCACTTTAGGATCATCTTGAGGGGCTTTTAAAAATCCTGATGCCCAAGCTGCATCCCAGACCAATCAAATTCACCTCTCTGGGGTAAATTCCCCAGCTATTCCCATGCGATCACAGCTGAGAATCACATTCACTCCAAACCAAGCATTTTTAGATCTTGCAATACCTTAATAATAACTCTATCTGGCTTTGTGTTTTTTTGGCTAGACACAAACTTAGCTACATATTGTAATCAACTGGGAAGATTTTTAAATCACTGGTGCCTAAATCATACTCCTAGAGATTTGAATTTAACTGGTTGGGAGCACTGGAAATTTATTAAAGCTCCTGGGTGATTCTAAGGTACAGCAACATTTGAGAACCACTGGGATAAGCCTTAATCCGATGCCCTTGGTGGCATCCTGAGAGCTGCCCAGGGCACATGTTGGTGCTGACCATTTAGTAGCAGCAAGTGAGGAACTGCTAACTCACCCGCTGAAGAAACCAGGGCTCTCAGGGCCTGTGACTTTGTTTTGTGCAGCATATTGAAGGTTTATAGATCAATGGAAATTTGGCTTTACCTGTTTGTTGTTTATTTACATATACCTCTATTTTTTTTTCCTCCCCATTCTTATCACACTTCACTTTTTTTTTTTTTTTTTTTTTTGAGATGGAGGCTTGCTCTGTCACCAGGCTGGAGTTCAATGGTATGATCTCAGCTCACTGCAACCTCCGCCTCCTGGGTTCAAGTGATTCTCCTGCCTCAGCCTCCTGAGTAGCTGGGCTTATAGGCACCCATCACCACACCCAGCTAATTTTTATATTTTAGTAGAGACAGGGTTTCACCATGTTGGCCAGGCTGGTCTTGAACTCCTGACCTCTGGTGATCCACCCACCTCAGCCTTCCAAAGTGCTGGAGTTACGGGCGTGAGCCTTCATTCATTTTTGAGAACAGCAAGTATGTTTCCTGTTTAAACTCTGTAAGAGGGAAGCAATGGTTTCCTCTCTTGAGGTTCTGATCTTGGAGACAGCCTCCTATGAAATCCTTCTTAAGTTTCGTTCCCCACCGGCTCTTCCCAGATGGCATAATTCAATGGGAAGTCTAAAGCTACACTGATCAATAAAGTGGCCGTTAGACACATATGGCTGTTTCAATTAATGAAAGCTAAATAAACTAAGCTGGTGGCCTAAATTGCCATCAACATACTGGTGTTCTTAAATTCCTACCCTCTACTCTCAGCCTTTATATCTGACCCCCTAACTCAGCATCCCTAATTGAGTATCCTGTAGGCATCTGAACTCAATGCATGCACAGCTTGCTTTGGGCCACACTCAGTTTGAAGTAGCGTAGGTTGAAAGATGAGCGGACATTAGATGAGAAGCGGGATGGAGTGAGGGGTGTGGTGCCAATGAATGAAGAGAATGAAACTGCAGGGACAAGCAGAGGCCAGGCCAGGCAGAGCCTTGAGAGTCATGTTAAGAATTCTGTCTTTAGGCCAAACGCGGTGGCTCATGCCTATAATCCCAGCACTTTGGGAGGCCGAAGCAGGTGGATCACAAGGTCAAGAGATTGAGACCATCCTGGTCAACGTGGTGAAACCCCGTCTCTACTAAAAATACAAAAATTAGCTGGGCATGGTGGTGCACCCCTGTAGTCCCAGCTACTCGGGAGGCTGAGGCAGGAGAATTGCTTGAACCCAGGAGGCAGAGGTTGCCGTTAGCCGAGGTTGTGCCATCGCACTCCAGCCTGGGTAACAAGAGCGAAACTCTGTATCAAAAAAAAAAAAAAAAGAATTCTGTCTTTAGCCGGACATGGTGGCTCATGCCTGTAATCCCAGCACTTTGGGAAGCCGAGGCAGGCGGATCACGAGGTCAAGAGATCGAGACCATCCTGGGCAACATGGTGAAACCCCATCTCTACTAAAAAAATACAAAAATTAGCTGGGCATGGTGGCGCATGCCTGTAGTCCCAGCTACTCAGGAGGCTGAGGCAGGAGAATTGCTTGAATCCAGGAGGCGGAGGTTGCAGTGAGGCGAGATCATGCCACTGCACTCCAGCCTGGTGCCTGGCGACAGAGCGAGACTCTGTCTCAAAAAAAAAAAAAAAAGAAAAAGAATTCTGTCTTTATCCAAAGGCAATAGGAAGACAATGAAGGGTGTCAGGCAGATGAAAGAGGAAGCTGTAAGATTCAGTTTTAGAGAAGCCCATTATAGCTTCACAGGCCAAAGATGAAATAAATGAATATTTGGTTTTTCAGTTACACTAGCCACACATATGTGTTCAACAGCCCATGCAGCTGGTGGCTACTGTACTGGACAGTACAGCTATTAACCGTTTCATTGCCTCAGTGTAGTGTGATCATAAAAAAAATTAAATAATATTTCCATAATCACCAAAAGGTTTATTGTTCAGTAGTAGTATAAAAGTTGGCCTGCCCGCTCCAAACAGATTCCCCTATAACCCAGGGTTTTCCAGTTGATAGCCCTACTTCTAAAACTGCCTGGCCCAGCTTCTCACTGTTGCAGACCTTCCAGTCATTTCCCCACTCCTGTGAGGGCTCAGGAACCACCCGCTTCTCTTTCTCTCCATTTAGTTCTTCCCATCAACCTTGAAGATGTCAATATCCACACAGTCATCCCATACCCTGGCTGCACAGTTTCCCAGTTCCTAGATTCAAATTGATTTGCACAACACGTTTCCATAGAGCACCTACTCTGTGCAGACACACGTTTCTATAGAGCACCTACCCTGTGCAGATACACATTTCCATAGAGCACCTACTCTGTGCAGACACTGCTCCAGCCACGGGGAGGGCATATATTCACGGTCCTCACAGGGCTTCCAACCTAGTCAGGAGGTGGACGCCAAACCAGTGGACAGATAAATCACGTGACAAAGCAGGGTAAGGAATAGGGAGTTATGGGTTGGAGTGGAGGGCTGTTTAGGTGAGGTGACTGGTGATTCCTCTGAGTCCTGGGAGGAGGGAGTCATGCGAGGGCCTGAAGGAAGTGATTCTGAGAGAGAACAGCAGAGTGGACGTCCTGAGGAGAGCCTGACTTGCGTGAGGACAGCCTCCCATCTGGCGGCCATCTTACCCAGCCACTCTCACATCTGCTTTCCAAACTCGCCCACCCTGTAGTCCTTCCACCCTGTGCTGCCTTCCCCATTGCCCTGCCCTATTTGCACATCCTCCAGACGTGTCGGTTGTGAGGTAACTGAGGCTCAGCAGAAGTGCCCGAGGCCTCTTCTCACAGAGCCCTTTGAACCCTGCCCTCATGCCCCTCACTACGGCTTCCTCAGCTTCTCCCCCTTTCATGCCTTATTCCCATTGTGATGTGGCAAGGAAAATGGCTTCAGCCAGGCTAAAATGTAATGGCTTCTCAGGCTCACAGGCTACGTGCAGGCTCACAGGCTAGTGATAAGGCACTACGATTAATCAGGCCAACGCCAGGTGCAGACACCAGCCTC
>CAUYQU010019357.1:0-41232 GCA_963574635.1 Cheracebus regulus | reverse complement strand
TATCACATTATACCTATTTTAAAAGTGACCACATAATTGGAAGTAAATCACTCCTCAGCAATTGCATAGCATTTCAAAGGTTTAAATAAAATATTGGTTGGCTGCTTATTTGTTATTTTCATCCCCTATTCCTTCCTGTCTTCATTGTTAAGCACAATTATTGGTAAAAAAGAAGTTTTTAATACCCATTTTTAGAGTGTATTCTAGCCTGGGCAATAAAACAAGAATCCCATTCTCTCTCCCTCTTTCTCTTCCTCTTTCTTTCTCTCTTTCATTCTTTTTTTTCTTTCTTTCTTTTGCTGTTTCTTTCTTTTTCCTTTTCTCTCTTTTTCTAAAAAAAAAAAGAAAGAAAAAGTGACTATCTGCTCATGTTTTCAGAGTATGGTCATTGCTACAATGTGTTAAAAGAATGACATCCACCCTATGCCATTTGGCCTCAGACTTGGTCAGATCCCAGGATCAGATGAAGACTTTTCAAGGCCCCAGCCATTAACCAAACAGAAATAGCAAAGACCTTAAAAGGCAGGAGCATGATCAGCATACGCAAAGAACAGCAAGGAGGCAAATATGACTTGAACCCCTGATCGTGTGATAAATAAAGACAGAGAGAGAGAGATAAAACTAATCTGTAAAATAAGTATTAACAAGTCTAACAAGGACAGGCATAGCAGCTTATGCCTAAAATCCCAGCACTTTGGGAGACTGAGGTGGGAGGATTGTTTGAGGCCAAGAGTTTGAGACCTTGGCTCTAAGAAACATTTAAAAATTAGCCAGGCATAGTGGTGTACTTCACAAGTAGCTTCACAAGTCCCAGTTACTTGTGAAGCTGAGGTGATAGGCTAACCTGAGCGTAAGAGTTTGAAATTATGAGGTTATAGTGAGTCATGACTGCATCACTGCACTCCAGCCTGGACAACAGAGTGAGACCCTGTCTCAAAGAAAAAAAAAGAAAGAAAAAGAAAAAGTCCAACAAATTTTGAAATTTTTTCAAGGTGGAAATATAACTTTTTTGGTGTCCTAAGCACATCAGCCTGCCAATCATGTAATCCAGCGCTGGGAGAGATGCCATGTGACAGAAAAGTTGGCCTCTTTGTGTATCTCTTTTGATCTTGCTGAGCTGAGCCTATACTTCCCTTCCCATAGATCCCTGTGATATTTGGTAGTTCAGTCTACATCGTTGTAGCCTAGTAAATAAAAGCACAAGCTTTGGGATCAGAAATCCTGGGATCAAAACCTGACTCTACCACTTATGGGCTGTATAACCTTCAGGAAGTAATTTAATCTCTCAGTCTTCAGTTTTCTTTTCTATGAGATAGAGATAGTAATTTCTGCCTCAGAGGATTGCTGTCAGCACTAAATTAATTAAGGTATTTAAAAAACTTAGCTCAATACCTGACACAATAGTGGTTACTATGATCTTACAATAGCCCAGTCTTCTTTCAGGTTTTACCTCTGACCTAGAAATAAATTATTTGTCTCCTTTTTTTGCTCCTTCTTCATCAAAGTCACTGTAGACGGATGTCAATGAAAATGGTGGTGTAAGAAATTCCAAAATTCTGCCCTTCCATAAAAGCAAAGAGAACCTAGCAAAAACTTCCAAAATCAATTTATCCAGAATTCTGGAAAATAATCAAAGGTTTGCAGCAACCCAGGGAGGACTTAGACAAGTAAAATGGCGTAGTGTCAATAAGAATAATGAGACTTCAAGGTCAGGAGTTCAAGACCAGCCTGACCAACATGGTGAAACCTTTTCTCTACTAAAAATACAAAAATTAGCTGGGTGTGGTGACACGCACCTGTAATCCCAGCTACTCAGGAGGCCAAGGCAGGAGAATCACTTGAACCTGGGAGGTGGAAGTTACAGTGAGCCAAGATCGGGCCACTTCCCACCTCCCAGCCCAGTGGTAGCCATAAAAGTAACAGCCACCATTCCTGGTAGTGGAGGGAACAGAATGGATGTCATTCTGACAACTACAACAACTGAAGAAAGAAAAAGAAAGCTCACTAGAGGGGGCTCAACAGCATATTTAAGCAAGCAGAAGAAGCGAAGTACTTGAAATAAGGTCAACTGAAGTTATGCAGTGTGTAGAACAGAAAGAAAATAAAGAATAAAGAAAATCAATAGACCCCCAGAAATCTGTATGGCATCATCAAACAAATCAATATATGTATAACAGGAAATCCAGGAGGAAAGCAGAGAAAGGGGCAGAAAGAATATTTGAACAAATGACTGCTGAAAACTTCCCAAATATGATAAAAAACATTAACTTACAGGTCCAAGAAACTCAACGAACTCTAACTGGGATAAACTACAAGAGCTCTACACTTCGATGTATCATAATCAATTTTTCAAAAACCAAGGGTGAAAAGAATAATGAAAACAGCACGAGAAAAGCAGGTCCTCATGTAAAAAGGATCCTCTAGTAAGATTAATTGATGATTTATCTTTAGAAAAGTGTCTTAGTCTATTGTGAGCTGTTATAACAAAATATCATACACTGGGTAATTTATAATCAACAGAAGCTTATTGGCTCGTGGATCTAGAAGCTGGGAAGTCCAAAACTGAAGGGCTGGCATCTTGTGTGGACCTTCTTGCTGTGCCATTCCATGGCAGAAAGGCAAAAAGAGGGCAAAAGAGAGAGCAAGAGAGAACTGAAATCATCCTTTTATAAGGAACCCACTCCCACAATAATGAACCTATTCCAATTATAGCATTAGTTCATTCCTGAAACAAGATCCCTCATGACCTAAATACCTCCCATTAGGCTCCACCTCCAAACACTGTTGCATTAGGGATTACGTTTCTAGCACATACTTCCTGGGGACACATTCAAAATAATAGAAAAGAGAAATGACAAGAAAATTAAAATGACACACTAAAAATATCCAATTAATGCAAAGGCAGGCAGCAATGGAAGAATTCAGGAACAAAAAATACATAAGACTATAAAAAACAAATAGCTTAATGAAGAAGTAAGTCTTCTTTTTTTTTCTTTAGAGTCAGGGTCTCACTCCATCACCCAGGCTGGAGTGCAGTGGTGAAATCATAGCTTACCACAGCCTCGAATTCCTGGGCTCAAGTGATCTTCCTGCCTCAGCCTCCTCCTGAGAGGGTGGGACTGAAAAGGACAACTAGTTAGAAGATCCACAAGGAAACAGAAGACATGAACAACATCATAAACTATCTAGAGCTAACATACATCTACAGAACACTCCACCAAACAACAGCAGCATGCACATTTATCTCAAGGGCACATGGAACATTCTCCAGGATAGACCATATGTTAGGCTACAAAACAAATCTTAATATATTTTGAAAGACTGAAATTGTACAAAGTATGCTCTCCAACTACAATGAAATTAAATTAGAAATGAATAATGAAGGACATTTAGAAAATTCATAATTATGTGGAAATTAAACAACCTTCTCTTAAATAACCACTGAGTCAAAGAATAAATCAGAAAGGAAACAAGAAAATAATTCAAGATGAATGAAAATGAAAACACAAAGTATCAAAACTTATGGAATGAAGCTAAACAGTTCTCAGAGGGAAATTTATAGCAGTAGATGGCAATCTTTCTCCAATCAATAACCTTTCACCTTAAGAAACCAGAAAAAGATCAAACAAAACTCAAATCAAGAGACAGAAAGGAAATAATACAGATTTTAGCAGAAATTAAAAATAGACAATTTTAAAATACAGAAAATCAAATTAAACCAAAAGTTGTTTTTTTAAAAAATTCATTCATTTATTTATTTATTTTGAGATGGAGTTCTGCTCTTGTTGCCCAGGCTGGAGTGCAATGGTGCTATCTCAGCTCACCGCAACCTCCACCTTCCAGGTTCAAACTATTCTCTGGCCTCAGCCTCCCAAGTAGCTAGGGTTAAAGGCACCCGACACCACGCCCAGCTAGTTTTTGTATTCTCAGTAGAGATGGGGTTTTGCCATGTTGGCCAGGCTGGTCTTGAATTCCCGACCTCAGGTGATCCACCCTCCTCAGCCTCCCAAAGTGCTAGGATTGCAGGTGTGAGCCACCATGCCCAGCTGGTTCTCTTTTTAAAAAGTCAACAAACTGTTAGCTAGACAATTGACAAATCTTTGACCAAGAAAATAAGAGAGAAAACTCAAATTACTAATACAAAGAATGAAGCAGGGGACATTTCTACTGACGGATGAAAATGTTCTGTAATTAGATAGTGGCAATGGTTGCACATTATGAATATATTTTAAAGATTGAATTGTATACTAAAGTGGTGAATTTTATGTCATGTGAGTCATATCCTAATTAAAAATTGCAAAGAAAACCAAATTACAATGTGAACTATGGAAAATACACTAACGAATAAAGTGTTTTCTTTTTTGTTTTTATGAAACACGGTCTCACTTTGCTGCTCAGTGCAGTGGCAATATCCCAACTTGCTGCAGCCTCAACCTCCCCAGTCTCAGGTGATCCTCCCACTTCAGCCTCCAGAGTAGCTGGGACTACAGATATGTGCCACCATGCCAGGCTAATTTTTGTATTTTTTATAGAGACATGGTTTTGCCATGTTGGTCAGGCTTAAATTAAAAAAAAAAAAAAAAAAAAAAAGACACTTTACAGGCCAGGGGCGGTGGCTCATGCCTATAATCCCAGAACTCTGAGAGGCCAAGACAGGTGGAGCACTTGAGCTCAGGAGTTCGGGACCATCCTGGCCAACATGGCAAAACCCCACCTCTACTAAAAATACAAGAATTAGCTGAGCATGGTGGTGTGTGCCTGTAATTCCAGCCACTCGGGAGGCTCTGGCACGAGAATCACTTGAACTTAGGAGGCAGAAGTTGCTGTGATCTGAGATAGACCACTGCACTTCCAGCCTGGGTGACAGAGTGAGACTTCATCTCAAAAAAAAAAAAAAGAAAAAAGAAAAGAAAAAGGTCAATTTACTAAAAATAAGTTTCCCCTGATAGATCCCCTAGAAAGCCCACTTATTCTTTTAATCAATTAAGGCAGCATTTAGTTTCCTGGAAATTTTTATAATGCATTCAGGGGAAGAAGCTGTATTCATGTAGTATAAGAGTAGCATAGCAGCATATGAAACTCATGACCATGGCAGAATCACTAATTGACCACAATACTCTTTCCAAACAAGTGTGGACGTGGTCTCAGAATGCTTATCAATTGGCTCCAAGCAGCCACACCATTAAATTTGAATTGGCATGTAAACAAAAATCCATTTGCTCTCCTGGAATAGGATCTAGCCCGCAGACTGGTAGTTATAAGCTCCTGTTTTTCAGCTCTCTGCTCTTTTTAAGTCTTTGGATCATTTTTAAGCTTTTGTGAGCACAAGCATCCTGAGATAAAGACCAATTTCTAGAATTTTAAGTTTGCTAGAATTGGCATTATTTGGGATGGTTTTGCCAGTATTTGTATGTCTGTTAGGTATCTGATATGAATTCATTATGAATTTATCATGTTGTAAGTATACAATTTCAATAACTTCTCAAAACCCCCAGCTCCTATAGTTACTGCTCAAGAGAAATGAGATAGTGTGGAAGAGGTTAATAGCCAGACAGAGAAGATGGTGGGGAAAAAATGGGTCCCAGGTGGAAGAAGGAGGAAGCAGAGGGGGTGAGGTACAGAGAACACGACGTCCACAGGGAGCAGGTCTGCCAATAATTGCAATCTAGGCTGTGACGGGGAAGGGAAGGACACCAGGTTTACTGCTCTGGGATTCACAGGAACCTACCTGGGATGCTTGAAGGCCATCAGGCAGCGCTCGTACTTCCCCACCATGCTCCAGGCCATGACCAGGCCATCAGCACTTCCTGAGAGGAGATGCCACTGGTCAAAGAACAGGCACTTCACGGCTCCCTCATGGCCACTGAGAGTCTGCAAGAAAAGATGCCACTATCTTCCACTCAGACTGTGACTCCTCCAAGAACCAAAGCTGAGGCTTCTTCAGACGAATCCCAAAGCCACACCCCACCAATCCGTGACTGCCATTCACCCAGTAGGTACCTGAGCTCAACTTGCTTTTGCTCTAAGAAGGCCAATGGAGTCCATTCCATGCCTTCCTCTCTTTAGAGCTCTCTCTCTCTGGTTAAGGAGGAATAGGATCAGGGAGGGGCCTTGCTCCTGGTAGGTCTGAGTTTGGGGCAGACACTACCTTCTTGGAGCACCAGAGAGGGTCAGAAATCACTGTCCTTTGCTGTCAGAAGGATGAAGGTAAGGTGTGCCATCCCAGCTCCTTGCCAGAACCCAGAGTGCACATGAGCCATCCCTGTGCCAGCAATTGCTGGATTGGCCTTAGTGACAAGATTGGTGGGAAAATTCCACAGGCCAAGCCAGCTACTTTTCACTGTGATCCTGTGTTCCTGATACAAAACATATATCAACACCACCCGCTAAGGCCAGGGGTTCAGATCCGGCAAGAATATGTTTTGTGACCATCCAGTCACTTTCAAGACTATCAATGTTCTCTCTTCATTAGAGAGCAAGGAGAAAAAAAATTCTCTGTTCATCACCCAGTGTTTTCTTCTTAAGGAAAAAAAAAATGTTTTGTTCATCCCCTCACCCCACGCCAGAATCAGAGTGCAATACTCTTGAGGAGAAAAAAGTATTTCACCTGCACTGCTGTTAGAAGGCCCTGAGCCCATATCTCCTGCTGAGTTAGAATGCAGCCTTCCTCCATCAACCCCATGACACTGTGGGTTATGATGTGGGCGATGGAGCCCCTACCCTCCACGGACTCTGAATGCTGCACTTCGGGGTCCTACCCTTTAGAGCTTCAGGACTGTCCTTCTTAATGGCTATACTCAGTTGCTCTAGGATGACCTGGGGAGCTAGGTAGAGGGAGCCCACCCATCTCCTCCCCTGTGCCCTTTCCCCCAAGGCAGCCCACTGCCCCCTCACCTTTACCAAATGGCCCATGGCAATGTGCCACACTTTTACTGCCCCTCGCTCACACGCGCTCACAATGTAGGTACCATTGATCCTGGTGGCCAAGATGGGGTCTTTGTGTCTAAACGTCTTCAGGCACTTCCCTGTGTCTACATCCCATACTGAACAGGAGGGAAAAAGAGGAAGAAATGGGAGGGGGGAAAAGGGAGAAAAGGAAAGGTTACAGTGGAGTACTGCTTCCCATCACAGAACCAAAGACTCACCGAGCCCATCAAGTCAGACCCTAGAAGGCCTTCCCCTGGCCTAGCACTTCCACAGGGCATGCTCACCAACACTCATGTACCCACAGCACAGAGCACCCTGACTACAGGTGGTTGAGGAGCCCACAGTTCAGAAGACCTTGGCGATGGCCCTGGAACTTAGCCTTGAGGCCCAAGTGCTAGACAGCTCATCTCCAATCAGCTGATGCCTCAAGCCTGAAACATGCCTGCTATCGAGAAGATTTCATAAAATCATGGCATACAGTTTGAGTAGGAGCAGGTAAAGTAATTTTAAAAAAAAAGAAAATCATGGCATATGTTTAGTGTTGTCATGTTTTCCAGATGCTGTCTTCCTGACTCACACCTTCTGTCCCCAAAAGAAAAGAAAGTCATCTACTCTCACATTTTTAAATACTTCTGAATCTGACTTTTGGGTTTTATGGAGAAATGGTCATGGCTAGGGGTGGGTCTACTGCTGCTTCAACATAGACTGTGTTAAAACAACTGCCTGGCATCTTCTAGGCGCTGAGTGGGGAAAAGAGTGGGTAGGTGGGTGGGAGAACAGGGCTAAAGAAGAAGTTGAAAGTGAGCTCTGCAAATTCAGGAATGAAAACGTTCAAAGGTGCTCCCCTAAAGCACCTTCTTTCTCAGGCAACAGAACAAGTGGCCTGAGGCAAAATATAATAACCAGAGTTGACACTTACATAGCACTAACAGTAAGCCAGCGACCACTCAAGGTGCATGACGTGCATTAGCTCATCTTCACAAGGCAAGTACTATTATTATTCCCCACTACACAGATGAGGAAACTGAGGCATAGAGAAGTTAGGCTGTCTGCTTGACTCATGCAGGTGGTGAGTGGCAGAGCTGGGATTTGAACCTAGGGAGTCTGGATCCAGAGGCCATGTGCTTAACCATTATGCTAGGTTAACCCTAGCTATGTAAGTATGTATGCTTTCTTTCACTTCTATTTTATGTATATATCTTGGCCCACTTATAAAATTACCAGTGGGGCTCTTCTGAGGATTAAATGACATATGTTAAGCATCTGTCACAAATTGGTACTCAGTAAATGGCAGCTATTGTTGTTCGTGTATTTATTATATTCCCCACTATATATTTATGTATCTGCTTCCATTAGGAGACTATGAGCCCTTTGAAGAAATAAAAAGTTGTATCTAAAGGGCCGTATCCTATTCTTTATTTCTCCTCAGCACCTAGCTCAGTGTGTAGCTTACTGTAGGAATTCTATAAATAGTTGTTGAACTGATGGATTAATAGATAGGTGGAAGGAAAAAAGGATGGATGGATGGATGGATGATAAAGAATAAATGACTGCCTATAGAAATGAGCAAAACAAAGCATTTGGGGTTGGGGGAAACTTCTTAGAAAATTTAAGGCACTTCTTCCTCACCTTTTACCTGGCAATCTCTTGCTCCAGATACAAGCCTGTTCTTACATAAATCCATGCAAGTGATAGTCCCCTGGTGACCACTGAAGATTCGTGTGCAAGCCCCACTTTTCAGATCCCAGTATCTGCAGGAATCAGGCCAAAAGAACGTTTGTGAGAGTTCTTGAGGGCCCAGAGGATCATATTTCATAGAACCCCTGTAGATAAGTAGGCAGTTGGGAGGTAGCGGAGTCTCATGGTTCAGCGTAGAGTCAGGGGCCTGGATTTGAATCCCAGCTGCAGCACCTATTTGGTGTAACTTTGAAGAAGTTAATTTCTGTGTAAGTTTCCTTTCCTCATTGATAAAATGGAAATAATAATAAGAGTAGTCACATCATAGGATTTTTGTGAAGAATTAAATGGACAAATACAGTGATTGTCAATCATGGGTAACTTCTACCTCCAGGGACCATTTGGAAATGTCTGTAGATATTTTTGGTCACAAGCAGAGAAGGAGGTGCCACTGGCATCTAGTGCGTAGAATCCAGGGATGCGGCTAAACATCCTACATTGCACAGGGCAGGCCCCGCAATAAAGAAATTCCCAGCCCCAGATGGCAATAGTGCCAAGGTTGAGAAATCCTGCCCCAGTGGAGGTAACGTTGGAATAGTGACTAACATGTACAAAATGGTTGATAAATGTCAGGTGGTTTTTAGGTAAAAGCGTGTCGAATGACCACCAGGCTTAGAATCCATGGCACTTATTCAATGGCACGGCTAATCTTCAAATAAGAGCAACAGAATCCTTTACCAATCACTTAGATCCAAAGTATTATGTGCATATAAAGCATATCTAAGAGAGAGATGGAGGCAAAGATAAATTATCCTGTTTTTTAATAAGAAAACTTGCCCAACGTCTCATTTCCAAATGGTCCCTGGAGGTAGAAGTTACCCATGATTGACAATCACTGTATTTGTCCATTTAATTCTTCACAAAAACCCTATGATGTGACTACTCTTATTATTATTTCCATTTTATCAATGAGGAAAGGAAAACTTGCCCAAGGTCTCTCAACTACCATTGATACCTCCGATTCAGCTAGGCTGCTTTTGAGACAGGACAAAGCAGAATGCTGAGAGAGTGGGCTCTGAAGCAGGCTGCCTGAAGTCCATTCCCAGGCCCATCACTTTCTGGCTGTGTGATCCTAGGCAAGTTACTGAACCACCATGTACCTCAGTTTCTTCATCTGTAAACTGGGGATAATAATTATACTTACTTTATAGAATTATTGTGTGGCTTGGCATATAAATATGATTAATAAATATGTCTTTGGGATTTTTTTGGATATGTTGAGCTTTTTTTTTCTAATATTCCCAAGGGTCTTGTAGCCTTACCCATGCCTCACCAGCTTCTCAGAGCCTACAATACAGCCACGGTGCATTGATTGATGTCCCTGTGCTCTGAAAAAAAGCATGTTTTGCATTTCTGTTTCTTGCAATATGGTGGTATACATCTTCAGGTTGGTTTTTAAAATTTATATAAAAAAAGATATTTGATAAATACTTTTAGAAAAATAGGGATACAAGGAACTTTCCGGACTTAGTAAAAGGTATAAGCCAAAGTCATAACAGTAAGTAATATGCTCAGTGGAGAAACTGTAGATGTATTCCCTTCCAGAAGGGAAACAAGATGAAGATGGCCACTCACTGCTACAGCCTGCTACGGCACTGGAAGGCCTAGGCAAAGTTAGAAGGGAAGAAAAACAAAAAGTGGTATAGGCATTAGAAAAGAAGATAACATAGTGTCATCATTTGCAGTTGAAGAGATCATCTACATAGAAAAACCAATTCAACATACATGCTCTTAGAACTAATAAGAGTTTGGCAAGGATGCCAGACACAAGATCAATTTACAAAAATCAACTGCATTTCTCTATGCCAGCAAAAACTAATTTGAAAACATAAGCAAAGTAAGATACCATCCACAATAGTAATAAAATTATAATGTTTACAGACATTAAGTAAAAATACACAAGACTTTTACAAAGAAAACTTTAAGGCTCTAAGAAAGAACAAAGATGATCTAATTGAGTGTGTTTACCAAACTAATCTATAAATTCAATGCAACCCCAATAAAAAGTCGAGTTAGATTTTATTGAAAGTTGATAAACTTACTCCAAAAACTCAAAACGTATATATCACAGCTGTTACATTAAAAAAGAAAAGTGAAAAGGAGAATTTCCTCCCCATCACATCTTAAAACATTTTCCAAATGCCTAGCTAAAAAAAAAAAAAAAAAATCAAAAACTTTACGAGGAGGGGGATTTTGATTAAAAACAGAAAAACAGACAATGGACTAGACCAGAAAGCTCAGGGACATTCTCATGCACATATGGGAAATTTCCACGTGATAAAGATGGTACCACAGATCAGCGGAGGAAGTGGCAGGTTATATGGTAGTTGCTGTGGGGGAGCAACTGATCACTTTATTTAAATATAAGTAAATGA
Organism: Cheracebus regulus; assembly: GCA_963574635.1. NCBI lineage: Eukaryota > Metazoa > Chordata > Mammalia > Primates > Pitheciidae > Cheracebus > Cheracebus regulus. The sequence goes on along the minus strand of CAUYQU010019357.1, from coordinate 30,193 downwards.
AATGGAAACCCTACCTAACACCACATACAAGGTTGAATTGGAAATAGATTAAAAAACTGAATGCAAAAGATAGAACTGTAATGTTGATAGAAGAAAATGTCAGAAACTATCTCCGTGACCTGGAAGGGGAAGAATCACAGAAATGAGAGGAGAAAAAACCCCTGATAAACTGGTGCTTTATTACACTTATATTGAGAATTTTTGTTCAACAGAATTCAGGTAGACACTATGAACAAAGTTAATAGATAGTCCTGGCAAGCGGGAATTCTCCGGCAGATGGCCTTTGGTTATGTTAAGCCAGCATCTGCACTGCTGGCCCTTCTGGGTCTCCATCCTGCCAGCCCATGTTACAGATTTTGGACTTGCCAGCCTCCTTGATCACACAAGTCAATACTTTATAATAAATCTCCTATGTATATACACATTCTGTTGGTTCTGTTTCTCCAGAGACCCTGACTAATACACATGTGAAAAGGTGTTCAACTTCATTAGTAATCAGGAAAGTTAAAATTTAAACCCCAATAAAACACAGTGGGTTTGATTTAACACCCAGCAGATTGACAGAACTGTTAGACTGACAATATTAAGTGTTGGTGAGAATATGTAAGAAGAGATATTCTCATATGCTGCCAACGGGAATGTAAATTAATACAATCACATTGGAAAACAGTTTAGTATTCCTTCCTAGAAATTCCCATACAGCAGGGCACAGTGGCACATGCCTGTAATCCCAGCACTTTGGGAGGCCGAGGCAGGCAGATCACCTGAAGTTGGGAGTTCGAAATTAGCCTGACCAACATGAAGAAATCCTGTCTCTACTAAAAATACAAAATTAGCCAGGCCTGGTGGTGTGTGCCTGTAATCCCAGCTACTCGGGAGGCTGAGGCAGGAGAATCACTTGAACCCGGGAGGCAGAGGTTGCAGTGAGCCGAGATCACGCCATTGCACTCCAGCCTGGCAACAAGAATGAAACTCCATCTCAATGAAAAAAAAAAAAAGAAATTCCTGTACTAAGACTATCCCTTTAAAAAAACTTGTGCACATGGGCATGAGGGAACATATCCAAGACCTGTCTCTGGCAGCATTCTTTGAAATAATTAAAAACTAGAAACAATGCAAATGTGTACCAACAGAAAAATAAATAAATGAGTGATAATACATTTATCCAATTTAATACTGTATCTCAGTCAAAATAAGTTAATTACTGCCATCTACATCATATAGGTGAATCTAAAAAACAGAGTTCCATGTAAGAATGAAGTACCGACAAATTTATAAAATATGATTCTTTTTATGTTGAGTTCAAAATCAGGCAAAAGTAATTAATACTTTTAGAGATATATAAGAAGGAAGCAAAAACGATAATGAAATGCAAGAGAATAATAATTAGTACAAAATTAGGATAACATAACCTCTGGTTGGCAGGAAGAAGCAAGGAGAGAACGGCACGTTGGAGGATTGGGGAATGGTGATAGCTTGTTTCCCAGCCTGAGTGATGGATGCATGAGTGTTCGTTATATTCTTTAAAAATATACATACATATGCATTTTTAAAACACTATTTTGCATCTATACTCTGTCTCATATTCAGAAGAAGCCATGTTTCCCTGAAAGAATCTGTAAGAACAAATGTAAGTTATTTCTTCATCTAAGAATGCTAATAAAGAAAATTTTTCTGATTCGCAGTCATCAATTAGAAAATACATCTGATAACCATCATAAATCTATCTTATTCAAATTTTAAGCAATATATATGTTCCTGACCTTTTCCTTGCCAAAAAAAAAAAAAAAGCTGAAGGTATTCTAGAAGTCAGTATCTTCTAGGATAACTGTTAAATATAAAAAGAAAATGAGCTGTGGGTCCTCTAGGCCCTAGGTGGGATGGGGATCATGATGCCTTTGGACTCCTCACCTGATACTCAGGTCATAGCTCCCGCTTAGGAGAAAGTTTTCCTCCTCACACAGGAAGAGGGCGCAGACACTCCCAGCATGGCCTCGGAACTCAACAGGAATCACTTTTACTTGTATGATGTCCAGAAGATGGATCTTTCGATTAGATGACACAGCTATCAGATCTCCCCCGGAATAGTGGATGACTCTGTTTTGATCCCACCTAAGTGCCAGGGGAGAAGGATTATCCGTGAAAGACGAGTCAGGGTCCATCCTGGGACTGACTTAGCCCCATGACTTTTGCCTGCAGCAATGGTATAAAGGAAAATTCAGGGCCTTTCAGCAAGGGAGGCAGCAGAAGGCCAGGCCAAGAATTAACAGGCCCTGAGGGATCCCCACGCTCATATGATGACAAAAATCTATTTCTGTTCAATTTAAAACCTAAAGACACAAGGCTATTTTTTTTAATTCTGTAAATGTATGCTAAATCCCCAAGAGAAAGAATGGAGTCCATGGCATTGCCCAAATGTAATTGATCATGTAAACCTTTTTTCTTGGAAAACATCAGAGGAACACAATTGGGAAGCCCTGTGCATACTGTATTTCTTTTCTTTTTCTTTTTTCCCTTAATATTCAGTGAGCATATATTAGGTTCAAAGTCCTGTGCTAGTACATATCACAGGAAATACAAAGATTTATCAGATATGGACCTTACTTACAATGAGCTTATTGTCCCATAAAACTAGGTGAGTTGAATTAATTTTCCAATGATAGGATTATTAGCAAATAGGTAAAATATGAACAGGATGACCAAATAATGTATTGTCCAAGCTGAGACTTTTTTACTGTAAAGGGGACACTATTGGTTAGGGGCAGTGGCTCATGCCTGTAATCTCAGCACTTTGGGAGGCCAAGGTGGAGAGATCACCTGAGATCAGGAATTCGAACCCAACCTGACCAACATGGAGAAACCCTGTCTCTACTAAAAATACAAAATTACCTGGGTATGGTGGTCTATGCCTGTAATCCCAGCTACTCAGGAGGCTGAGACAGGAGAATCGCTTGAACCCAAGAGGTGGAGGTTGCAGTGAGCTGAGAACGTGCCATTGCACTCCAGCCTGGGCAACAAGAGTGAAACTCCATCTCAAAAAAAAAAGGAAGGGAATAGTATTTGTTTATTTTTGGTCTTGCTCTTCAAGTGAGCCACTGCCCCTTCCTTTTATTTTTGGTCTTGCTCTGCATTCCCTGTAACTTCCAACTCTTGGCTTCAAGCAATCCTCCTACCTAAGCCTCCCTCCCAAAGTTCTAGGAGTACAGGCATGAGCCACAGCATCCAACCTGGGGACACTATTATTAATGACAGTAGGACTGCAGAGTAGAGAGGGATTGTTCCAATAAGCAGGGATATATCGTCACTCTAAATATGAGGAGCTTGCAGACCAGCCGGGCCAGGAGAGCAAAACCCCATCTCTACAAAAAAAGTAAGAAATTAACCAGGCACAGTGGCATGTGCCTATAGTTCCAGCTACTTGGGAGGCTGAGGTAGGAGGATTGCTTGAGCCCAGGAGGTGAAGGTTACAATGAGCCAAGATTGCACCACTGCACCCTAGCCCAGACAACAGAATGAGGTTCACTCTGAAAAAAGAAATACGGATAGTATGGTGATAACTGTTCTTAAAATATATATATATATATGTATATATGCATATATTTTTATGTATATACATTTACATATGTGTATGTGTGCATATATCCATATATACATACACACATATATATAAGGAGCAATTCTTGATATTTTTGCCCTCATTCCATTTGTCATATCTAGAGTTCAACTAGTCACCATCTCTTCTAAAGAACAGTTATCACCATACTATCCATAAAAACTCAGCTTTGCCTTTCCCCTGTCTTATTTGCTCTGTCTTCCCCATACTGACTGTTCTATGGTCAAGATGCAATTTGTTAGTAAGATTCATGGCCAAAAATAAAGTAGAGGTGGATTTCACAAAACCTTGTGAATACAAAGTAAAGAGTTCTAGGCCTAAAATATGACAGAAAGTTGATTTTTAAAGAGCCTTCTTCTTTCAGCATATTGCAATAATGTGAGAGTATCCAATTATTATAAATATGATTATCATATTTACCATGGGAAGATATCTATATAGTACCTTGCTGGACTGAGTTACAGAAACGTATGTAATAGGCCAGGTGCAGTGGCTCACACCTGTAATCCTAGCACTTTGGGAGGCCAAGGTGGGCGGATCATGAGGTCAGGAGTTCAAGATCAGCCTGTCCAACATGACAAAACCCTGTCTCTACTAAAAATACAAAAAATTTGCTGGGCATAGTGGCACACGCCTATAATCCCAGCTACTCGGCAGGCTGAGGCAGGAGAATTGCTTGAACCTGGGAGGTGGAGGTTGCAGTGAGCCAAGATCACGCCACTGCACTCTAGCCTGGGCGACAGAGCAAGACTCTGTCTCAAAAAAAAATGTGTAATATAACCCCACTTCTACTTAAAATATGTGCTATATGTATGCAAATAAAAGAATTCTAGAAGGGTAGAGATCAATATTAATGGTGGTTATCACCAGGTGATTATAAAAAGGCAAAACTTTGCCTTTCTCTATACACTTTCTGGCATTTGAAAGATTTTTTTTCAATAAGCATATATTATTTCTAAAATTAATATAACAAAATAAAGATATTTCAAAAAATAAAGATTTTATGTGCGACTTGTGCAAAAGGTTGTTGGTTAGCATACTGAAAAGTTATAAAGTGGAAGCATCCTGTACCCACTGCCAAGAACAGTGCAAACTGAAGTACCTATTGTCTGTGTGGGATCATGTGCAAGTTTGGGGCTAGAGCTTGAGGTGAGGAGAGCCTGCCTTTCCACGTACACAAGGATCAGGGAAATCCCAAGTGCCAATGCAGATAACTCAAGCATCCCTAGAGACCTAGATTCTGACCCCAGTACCTACGTGTCAGAGAGAATGCAGACATTGTAGGTCCCACAGAAAACATTTCTCTCCTCCATCAGGACCTGCTGCGTTTCCTGGTTCTGGTATGCAGTCCACAGGTGGTAGTCATTCTAACAAGGGAATACTTGAAGTTAAAGCTCAGAGGCAACTTTAAATACCCACAGTCCCAGAGCCCTAGGGTCTCCCTGGCAAGGGCACAGGGCTCACGGGTTCTTCCTCTGAAGGCTGAGGTTGCTGCTCTGCAGAGAAGGGACTGGCCAGTGAGCACAAACCAAAGGAAATCATGAGTTAGAAAGTGTTGGGTTAAGGGTCCTAATTCTTCTTTTACCTCTTTGTGTTTACCATGTTCCCTGATTCCATGAACTTTCAATGCTGAATTCCAAATGTTACCAATAACATAACTTTTTCAAAAATGAGCTCACAAAGGGTATCCTCACAACATAAAGTCACAGGTGCCCTTTGACCATTTTACAGAAGTCAGAAGGTCATATGTATATTACATCTACCTGGTAGTACAAAGCACATTCACAGTTTAAGCCATATATGAAATTACTGTTATACACGCTATGCATTTGCATTTTTTTAAGACGGAATTTTGCTCTTGTCACCCAGTCTGGAATGCAATGGCGCAATCTCGGCTCACTGCAACCTCCATCTCCTGGGCTCAAGCAATTCTCCTGCCTCAGCCTCCCAAGTAGCTGGGATTACAGGCACACGCCACCAAGCCTGGCTAATTTTTGTATTTTTAGTAGACATGGGATTTCAACATGTTGGCCAGGCTTATCTCAAACTCCTGACCTCAGGTGATCTGCCTGCCTTGGCCTCCCAAAGTGCTGGGATTACAGGCACGAGCCACTGTGCCCGGCCTGTATTTGCATTTCAAAGTTTTCATACATCTGCAACCTTCATTTGTTCTTGCAGCTGCCTTACAAGGTAGATCACTTGCCCCACAAAATATTCTCATTATTTTACAGAGAAGGTATCTGGGACTCAGGGAGAAGAAATCAATAGTATCAAGTCTTGACAGGGGCACTTTCATTTGCTTCTGAATCTTTATTTCCTTCCTACCTGCCTGCCTGCCTTCATTCGTCCTCCCTCCTTTGCTCCCTCCCTTGCCTCCTCTATTGCACATCTTCTGAGTGGTATGGCATGCCAGACATGCTAAATTTTGGCATAGATGACTGAACTAGACTCTCAGTTCCATTTATCTTCCCTGCCATACTCTATCTTCAAATAGCAGGAAATAACAGTCCCATTAGACTAGCGAGAAAAAAAAAAAAAAAAAAAAAAAGCAGAATATATTTATCTTGAAGGCAAAGAAGAACACAGCATCATGTTTGCACCTGAAAGTCCTCCTGGGGACATCTCTGAAGTCTCCTTCCAAACCTTAGTCTTCTGCTCCATGCCTTTAGACTCTTCCTCAGATGCCCTCTTTCCTCTGCTTGCTCTCCTTCTTAATCTTTAACCATGTATCAATGCCCACCAAAAAAAAGTCTCTGCCCAGAAGAATCTTCCAACCTGCCTCCCCTCCAGTGTCCAGGCAGCTTTCCATATCCCAGACTGAATTAAATGAGGCTGCCCTGGATTCTCTTAACCCAGGTGGGAATTCCTTGGTCCTCGCTCATCTCCTAGGTTTTGTGAGCCCCAGGAATCACATGGTGGAGTCATTGGGAGGGAAAAGACCTGAATTTAAATTCTAGCTCTGCCACTGCTCAGCTATGAGATCTTGGGCACACTTTCTCATACCACATCCTTCATTTCCCCATCCATAAACTAGGAGCAATGACACCTCCTTGATCTATGGTGAAATCAAGTAAATGTTGTATGCAGAGCTACGGGCATTGTGCCTGGCATACAATTTACACTCATGCTATTACACACCACCCTGAGAAGCACTCAACTCCACCTTTCCCTAGAGGACTCCGTAACTGCCTAGTCTTGCTATTTCATGTGTTCTCCATAGTGCATCACCTGTTTCTCTCCCTTTTCTCTCTCTCTCTCTCTCTCTGTTTTCTTTTTTTTTTTTTTCAATTTGAGACAGAGTCTTGCTCTGTTGCCAAAGCTGGAGTGCAGTGGTGTAATCTCAGCTCACTGCAACCTCCGTCTCCCAAGTTCAAATGATTCTCTTTCCTCAGCCCCCTGAGTAGCTGGGATTACAGCCATGCCTGGCTAATTTTCTGTTTTTTAGTAGAGACAGGGTTTTGCCATGTTGGCCAGGCTGGTCTTGAACTCCTGACCTCAGGTGCGAGTCACTGCACCTGGTCCCTTTTCTTAAATTATACATGTAAGAATTAAAGAAAAGAGAAATACAAAGGGTGGCTCAACAGTCAACAGGTTTATTTCAAACCCGGGAGGGACTTCTAACCCTGTTAGTTCAGAAGCTACACTCTCTTACAGACTAAGAGCTTTTAAGGACTCAGGGTGGGAGAGTTTATCACAGGCTTGGACTGTTTCTGTGTCTCTTTGTTATGCTTATCTGGGAGAGAGAGTTGTGTGTCTGTCCCCATACATCTTTCTGCAGCTGCAGAAAGTCTGCTTTCAGCTTCCCTATCTTAGTGCACCTGAAGGAAAAGGAATGTGCTTATTAAGGCCCACTCTTTTACTGGGGCCCAGTGTATGAGGGTGAAGTTTGGCAGTTACCCAAGACACTTTCCCCCAAACTCCTTCTGAGCCCAAGCTGTCTTATCTGTATTTTTCTGGCTGCTTGTTGTTAGAAGAGAGGTGATTTCCTTGAAATGCATGAGGTTAGCAAGGGACCTGGAACTTCAAGTGGTAGTGTTTGCCCAAGATGATGGTTCTCCTGTTCTTATTAATATATTCCATCACAGCCACACCATCCTCTGCTGCTCACACCACCCACCTCCTCCTTTGTGTCACCTGCCTGGCCCCTACAGGTCACATGAACTAGATGCTCTCTCTGAATGCTTCTGTTTCTCAAATTCTAATTTAACACAGCTTCCTTACGGAAAGTGACAGTCAAACTATCTCTCATTAACTAACCTTTTTGGGCCAAGTGAAAAGACTTCAAAATAGACTTTAAGCAGAGAAGAGGGGGCAGAAATCTAATGGTTTTAGGAATATCAACCATGCCTTCATAGGCAAAGCATAGAGCTCAAAGGGTCTTCTGTTCACTCTTCATTATTGCCTAAGAACTAGTGGAGAGGGCTGCATTTAATTAACTCTCCCCTTCCACCTAAAGCCAGAATTAACCTGGAAGTGAGGGATGAGGGAGCCAAATTCATCCAGGCCCTAGGCATTCAGAACCGGCCCTAGCCCTCCCTTTGGGTCCTCCTCGAATTCTCAAGCAGCAGATGCTGGAGCCTCCAGAGGCATGGGAAGCTGATGGGGCTGCTCTTGGCCTCTGAACTTGCCACTAAATGACCTGGTGCCATGGACGCAGAACATGGCCGTGGGCTTTGAAGTAAGGAAGAACTCAATCTACCCATCCAACAGATGAGGAAAGCAAGGCTTAAGAAGAGGAAGGGACTTGCAAGTCAGTAGCAACACAGAACTCTGGTCTTCCTTAGGGAGCGTTATCTGCCGTGATCCTCTGTCCTTACTCCAGGGCTGAGTCTGGACCTCAGCCCTCAATGGCCAATTCGAATGAGACACTCACAGCGACTTGCCCCAGATGTCACTGGAACTCACCTTTGTTCTCAGCTTCCACTTCTGATGTTTCACACGCACACACTTCCCGTCATCTACCATTTTAGGAACTGGGATAGAAACTTGACTGGCATAATTAGGATCAATTTCTCTTGTGTAGGACCCCTGGAAAATGACCAAAAAAACAAAAATAAACACAGAAAATGGCTACTGTTAGTTCCGAGTCTGCAGGAGGAAGGGAAAACTAGTTCTTGGCCAAATCTGAAGGACAGGTAAGGCCTGGCTATGGCAGGCAGGCCCAGTTCCTGCTGGTTCCTCCGGCACTGTGTGTAGACTGAATGGAGGAGAAAATAACCATCAAATGCCACAGGGGGACCAGCAAAGGTGGTCAGACTATTGCCGGCCTCACCATACCTGCTGTTTCTCGTCCTCTGTCAACTCTCTCGACTGGAAAAAAAATATCTAAGCTACCAAAGTCCATGGTTTAGGGTGAGGCTTCTGGCAAGAAACTGAGAAGTAAAGATCCTGGAGTAGATTGCCATTTGGGAAAATTGCATTTTAACTTAAAAAATACTTTGCAGCCTTATAAACATCTGTGTTCCATATGAGGCTGCTGCAGAAACATAATTATGGCTTTCCTTCTGCGTAAGCTGTGATATAACTCCCTGGGAGCTGGGGTTCTCTGCTTTGTGAGGTTTTGGAAAGTCTCTGCCTCTCTGCTCCTGAGCGGTCTCTATTCCTGTTGTCCTTGTGAGACGCACTGACAATGAGAGTACTCAGTTACCAACAGGAGTTTGGAAAAGGAAGGGACCCATGAAGCCTAAAAGGCCACAAATGTAGAGCAGGAGGCCAGCGAAGGGTTCACTGAAAGGTTCGCAGTCAATCTCAACACAAAAATGAAGCTGGTCTCAGATATTCCCCTCTCAGACTTGCAGGAAGTACCTGCAAGAAGGCAATCTGGTTCTGAATGAAGCCGTGCGCCAACAATTCCACCTTGACCTGCTGAGCCAGTGCGGCCCAGTGCTGGCTCACAGAGGCACACTTGTTCAAGGTGTGTCTATCCAGCATTCCTGAAAAAAAGAAAAAAGGTGGATCCAGAAACCCCAGAACTGGGCCAAGACGGGAGGTGTCTGAGAAATCCCCTCATACGCCCCAGCATACTTAGAATGTACTTGGAGAGGTGGATGGGCAGGTAACGGATAAAGTCTCGGTATTTGCTGAACCCAGAAGACAGGTCTCTGATGTCATCCAGGTCAACCAACAGATTGCAGGGATCGAACTCTGGCTTGGTTAAGTCTCCTTTTTCAGAAAACAGCCTATTCATCTCGGAAAAACATTGCAGTGAACGCCTCCACGGTTCCTCTAGAATGAAGCCAGAGAAAGGTACGTGGTTGAGTTGGCTCTGTAGAAACTCCAGGCCAAGAACAAGTCCGCACCAAGAGCTCTCCCACAAAATAAACCTCCTCAGAGTCTACCCTTAGGCCACTAGATTTTTGTCATCTCTTCTGCCACATGAGAATAGAACCTTTCGATCCAAATATACATGTACTTTTCAGCACAAGGAGAAGTCTGTAGTATCAGAGTCTGAAATGACATCATCTCTGGAATTTTCTTAAAAATATTCCAACAAGAAAAAATTTAAATCAGTTTAAGCAAGGGGGAGGCCGGGCGTGGTGGCTCAAGCCTGTAATCCCAGCACTTTGGAAGATCAAGGCAGGCGGATCGCCTGAGGTGAGGAGTTTGAGACCAACCTGACCAACATGGAGAAACCTTGTCTCTACTAAAAATACAAAATTAGTCAGGTGTGGTGGTGCATGCCTGTAGTCCCAGCTACTCGGGAGGCTGAGGCAGGAGAATCACTTGAACTCAGGAGGCAGAGGTTGCAGTGAGCCAAGATTGTGCCACTGTACTCCAGCCTGGGCAACAAGAATGAAATTCCATCTCAAAAAAAAAACAGAAAGAAAGGGGGGATGAATGGAATGGAATAAAATTGGTAAAATATTGATAACTGCTGAAGCCAGTGCTATGTGGGTGGTTATTATACTGTTCTACATACTTATGAAATTTGAAATTTTCCCTATAAAGAGTGTTTTAGAATCTATGCCTTATATTTCCTATAATATTGTGTCTCCTATGATATTTTATGTATATGTGTTGCTGCAAAACCCAACTTAGGAGTATCATGAGGCTGGGAACCAAATTCCTCATTAGTCTTTTCCCTCCTCAAGATTGAATCCAATACTGCAAAAATAGCCACTGGTGGGTTTAATTCTAGAGCTGCCCACCATGCCAGGGCCCAGAGGCTAGATGATGGATTGTGGCCCAGAGCAGAGAAAGACTCCAAAGGAAACCATTGATAGTTTCCTTTCTGATCTCTATTGTCAGATGTCTCTTGCAGGCACTGCAGTGGAAAGGTGAATACAGGTTTGGGGCCATACTGATCGATTTTAATCCTTGCTCCTCCCCCTATCAGCTGTGAGAATTAGACAGGGAAGTAAAGAGCCCAACGCATTGCAGGTGCTAAATGAATGAGAGTTCCTCAAATCTGCCATCCCCAGATGCTACCATCCTGCTGGCCCCTTCAGTTCCACTGGGACTTCCCATTCTCATATTGGTTTCATATTGGCTTTCTTGCTAAAAACGGACTTACCTGGGTTAGATGCTGCCCCCAGCAAGGTTTCCTTTTCTAGGACTTTGGACAAAGGAAAGGACGTGTGCTGAGTTTTGGCTGTCCAATAGACCTGTGAGGTCGCAGACTTGGAGCTGTGGTCCTTCTCGGGGGAAAAACACACATCTGTGATGTCTTGATTGAGCCCTGGAAAACAAAACACTAAGGCAAGTTGCTCTTGAAGCAGGTGTGTTGAGGAAAATGAGGTGGAGAGAAACGGTTACATTTTTTTCTTCCTTCTTTTAAAAATGCACTGTACAGACCAGGGCTGTTATGTCTATTTTTATTTGGGGCCTCTAAACTTCTATGCAAAAATCTCAGAAAGCTTCCTGTTAGCTTTTCAGTCCACCTCCAGTGTAAAATTTATTGAGCTGTATATACAAGAAGAGAGAGAGAAAGAGAGAGTCAAGATCAGGAATTGCAACAGGGAATGCTCTTTGGAAGCTCATGCTGAATTTTCTTCAATGATAGAAATAACCACCCTCAAGTCAAATTAGAACATTTAACTATTTTTTTTCTGAGACCAAGTTTTGCTCTTATTGCCCAGGCTGCAGTGCAATGGTGTGATCTTGGCTCACTGCAACCTCCGCCTCCCTGGTGCAAGTGACTTTCCTGCCTCAGCTTCCCAAGCAGCTGGGACTACAGGTGCATGCGCCACCACACCCAGCCTATTTTTGTCTTTTTAGTAGAGATGGGGTTTCACCATGTTGGTCGGGCTGGTCTTAAACTCATGACCTCAGGTGATCTGATCTGCCTGCCTTGGCCTCCCAAAGTGCTGGGATTACAGGCATAAGCCACTGCACCTGGCCAGAACATTTAACTTTTTAAGACAGAATCTGCTCTAAGAAAAGAGATGGTTGCCACACCTGTAACAGGTCTTATACAACTTCAGTGTAAACAGCCCATTCCCACAGTGCGTGATGAAGTTCTTAAAAGAGCACCATAGATCACTGCATCTGTACCTACAAGCCAGGCCCTCCACTGCTGGCAGCACTTCAGAGTGGAAGGGGCTCAGGAGGGGATCCTCCTTTACATCCTATGTGGTGGGTGATATAAGCAAAGTCATTCAGATGCTCCGGACTTTGGTCTCCTTATGTAAAAATTAAGGAATCAGACTGGTTGATCTCTAGTCTAACTTATACTGTTTTTGATACCCTGGGATTCACTGTGTCTTCATTCTATATTATCATTCTTTTATACCCCTGACACACCAAATAAATCAAGTGACATACATTGTGATCCAATTGCAACCTAGGTCATCCAGCTTCAAAATTCTTTTGGATTCCATTAATCTACAAATATGAACACCTCTCAGGTCTCATTGGTGACAGGAATTACACACCTTCAAGAGCTAAAACTCCAAAACTCCTCCATGTGACCACCCCCTCCCAGCTTTCTTCCACCCCTGCCTAAATCCGAGCTTCCCCACACTGGACCTTCCACTCCTGGACCCCTCCAAAGCTCAAGTCTCTTGCCTTCTAAAACAGTTTGGATATTTTTCCCCTCAAAATCTCATGATGAAATGTGACCCCCCCCAATGTTGGAGGTGAGGCCATGGGGGCAGATCCCTCATGAATGCGCCCTTCCCACAGTAACGAGTGAGTTCTCACTCCATTAATACAGTTCAAGCTAGAGCCGTCTATTTAAAAGAGCCTGCTGTTTAAAAGAGCCTGGCACCCCTCCTCCTCTCTTGCTTCTTCTCTTGCCACATGATACATGATTCCCCTTGCATTCCACCATGAGTGGAAGCTTCCCGAAGCCCTCACCAGAAAGAGATGCTGGTGCCATGCTTCTGGTACAGTCTGCAGAACTGAGAGACAAATAATCCTCTTTTCCTTATAAATTACTCATAAATTTCCTTATAAATGACTCAGCCTCAGGTATTCCTTTGTAGCAAAGCAAAACAGACACCAACCTTATGGTTTCCTTTGCTTCCGTGAACTAGCTGGCCAAGTTCCAGGATTCTCTAACACCCTGGGCCTGTGATTCTCAAAGAGAGATTCCCCAGACCAGCAACATCATCACCAGCTGGAAACTCGTTAGAAATACAGAACCCCAGGCCCACCTCAGACCTGCTGAGTCCGAAGTTCTAGGGGAGAAGCTTGTTTTAACAGGTGCTGCTGGAGATCCTGACACAAGCCACAGCTGCAGAACTACCACCCTAGACTTATTTGGCCCTTAAGCTATCTCCAGCCTTGGAGAAACTCTACTTCAAGGTTTAAAGTCATGGATAAGCAAGGAACATAGTACAGTGGATGAAAAAAAAAGCTCTAAGTTTTGACTTCTTGCCCTGGTTTTTGTGCAGGGCAGCTGAAGAGCAAAACAATTTATCAGCTTCCCCTTTACAATCCTCTCAAGCCCAGTCCAATCCCTAAAGCAGGAACGATACCAGCATTAAGGGGTCAGAGGCAGGGACCAGCCATTTCTGGGCCTATGAGATGCAGAAATCCGTTATAAATGCTTGACAGTTAAAAGTTCTGCACTTCCTCCTGCATTTATCATTTTCAAGAAGGAAGTTACATTCAGTCATTTCTCTTTTGGTAAATAGGATCGGGTGTCAGGACAAGGCGTCAATTAAAAGAACCTAGGCTGCATTCTGTGCACTCCGTCTACCCAAGATGCCTACAACTGCAGTGCCTTACAGATTTCTGAAGTCTGGTTTTCTGGTCTTTGGGGGCCCTCTGGTCTTGCCTGTGGCCTTGTTTACCTGAGATATTGTTCTGTTCTCTCAGAAACAGGACTCTGATCACATTGGCAGCAGTGAGCAGCAATTTGGGGTTGCACATCTGCAGCAGTAAGAGAGTATAATTCGCCTTGGTCCAGTGGGTGCTGTTCTCAAACCAGTACAAGAGCTCCTTCATCTTCTGTTCTACTGTTTTATCCAACATTTGGTTCAAGGAGGACTTAGCAACTTTCCCCTCCTTCTTGCTGAGGTCGATCCGGGACCTGTTACAGATGAAATCCTTTCCCTGTGTGGTATGAAGGATATTTTGGAAATAGTGTAACAAATATAAGCTATTTAACTGCTTCAGAATGCTAACTAGAAATCTCCTCTGAGATATGTCATTGATCCTGTGGAACCACTCTTTGGTAGAGAAGATCTTCCAGGCTAAGACACACGTCTCACACTTCTGGCATATAGAGATGGAATCGTTTCCCTTCTCACAACGAAAATAGGGAGCATTCTTAGCCTTGATTCCAGGTTTTCCATGATCCTGAGATAACCAGTTCATTTTAGCCCCGCCTACTTGCAACAGCAACGCCACCAAACAATAGAGGAACGGAGGGAAACAAATAAATACCCCACTTGTGCCTTTTCTATTATAAACGTCTCCCAGATCAAAAGTAAACGGCCGCCATGGATGGAAAGCGTATCTCTCCCAGAAACTGCCAGTAGAAGTCTGGCTTTCTGTACAGACTTCCCTTGGAAACATGGGATTTACCGTAAATCTCCTAAACCTGGACTGCCTTATGTGGAGGCAGTTGCTGTATATTCTGAAAGAGCTGGTCATCTCATTTCTAGAAAAACAAGAATACCATTAGTCAAATTTAAATAATATATGGACTATTAATGATGTTGTGCTTTAATTATTGTTATTAATGGCTTCTGAATATTCATGAATATAAAACAAGATGCAAACTTCTTATATCTGTTCAGTTACAAGGTGGCTATCCCAATGATGATAAATGTTTATATTCATTTTCTTAAGTCATCATCAAAGTAAAACCAGAAATGTTTAATGTAATTTATTTAACTGCTTCAGAATACTAACCAGAAATCTCACTGCAGTCAAAGTTCCCAGGCAAAAAATATTGGACAGCTCACAGAAAGAGTTTCAAAGTCATGCTGAGATAATTCTCCTACTTCAGGCAGGACTAGGTTCAAACATGGACTCTGGCACTTAGGAGCCATATGGTCTTGAGCAAGCAACCTGTCCTCTCTGAGCCTCAGTGTCTCCATGATAATTATGAGGATGGTGAAGATAAAGATGGATAAGAAAAATACCTTATAGGATTGCATTAAATATGAGATCAGTTATTGATACTATTGTTACTGTTACTAAAGTATTACTACCCTAGATAAAACCAAAAGATTTGCAATATTGTGTGCCTTTCTGCTGCCCATGTCAGGAGACTAGGCACAACCAGAAGGTAATGGAGTCCATTGCTGGGGTTTGGTTGGTGATGGCAGTCACAGATTAGGGTCAGAATGCAGGATAGGAATCAGGTTAGGAATGAGATGAGTTCTCACAACTCAACCTCTTCTGTCTAAAGAGCAATCTGGAGAAAAGGTGAGAGTAGAATAATATAGAATTAATTGGGAAGGCCAGACAAAGGATGGTGGCAAAGAGAAGGGAGGCCCGAAGCAGACTCTGAATCTGTAAGGCAGGTCCATTATGCTCAGAAGTGCTGCAAACTAAAGGTAGCTCTTTTTCTTCCTTAATTAACTTGTTTATTTATAATGACACATTAAAAATAGCTTGTTTTTAAAGGTTTAAATAAATTTGGGTTTCAATCTATGAGGCTGACATTCCTCAAGCAAGCAGTTTCAACCACCCAACTCAGTCTTTATTCCACATTTCAGGGCCACAAACTTGGGAGTCAGATTGAGAGACTGTTTCATACATCAGTCGTGGTACGTTTCCATACCCTCTCCCTCAACACTGCACACACATGGTTCTCCTTACACACCTGTGGACCATAGTAGGCTGTTGCCACACTCTGCACCTCCTTTTCTAAACGGCTTCTTGGAGAATATGACAAGAGGCGGCCTCCTGAGAACAGAGGGACAAGGGGTGCTCCAGAGCAAGAGAGTGCGACGGCAGCGCCTCACTGCCTTCCTCCCTGCCACCTGCTGGCCTGTACCTTTTAGAGGTTGGGCCATACACCGATTTTAGAGTTAAAAATGTGGCCTCGGCACAGGGCAAGACAGATGGGCTAGATGGGACAGACCAATGTGGGGACATGGTGCCAGTGGTACTTGGAGAGGCAGGTGGGCAAACAGGCCTCATCAGAGTGACTCACAGGAGCCCAGTGGGGAAGAGCACTTCTCGGAGGAATGCTTTAGGGTGAGAAGGGCATCTGAGACCTCTCAAGTATTCAGGCTATGAGCAGTCTGGAGGCTTCATGCCAGTCCCCTTCCTTTCCTTTCTGCCCTGTTTTATTCACGATCCCGATGAAACTCCCTCAGCACACAACCCTAAATCTCCACTTGCTTTTCCTGCCTTCCCACATGGTACAGAGAAGCTTGGAAGGTGCAGCCACTGCTGGGCTGGGTAGGGGACAATATGTCACACCCATCTAGCTCTGCTGTCGCACCTGACACTTCACCAGAGGACCTGAGCCTCTGCTGGCTGCAGCCCAGCCCCCCTGCCTTCCCCAATGCCACCTGCCCTGGCCAGCCAGCAGGGATTCGGGAAAGCACGCAGGTTTCAGAGTAGGAGGGCAAGGAATGAACTGGGCTCTGCCATGGAGCAGCTTCGTACGCCTGGATAGTTCACTTGCCACTCTCAGCTTGCTCCTCTTCCATAAAACAGAGACCACAGTCCCACCTAGCTCATAGGTGGCTGTCAGGGTCAAATGAGTGGACTTTTACACCATGGAAAGAGCTAACAAGTATTATTAGTATCATTAGGGAGTCTGGGAAAAGTGTGACGTCTCATCTGTCCTCTTCCCATCATGTGGTATTACAGTTGTTGGCAAAGTTAAATTTTAAAAAGCTTTTGTTCATGAGAAACCAGTGCATGCACATATTTACACACCTTCTTTCAGGTAATTCAGGGTCACTACTTAAGTTGTTAATGTGAGGGGAAGCATTTTCACCTAAAATGTCTGACCACTGCTATATAGACCCTTGGTCCTTGTGAAATGATCTGTTCTCTCTCTTCTTTTCTAGTACTTGACCTCCTTCCTTCTGGGAGATAGTGGGATTTTCCTAACAAGCCAGAAATAGAGATAAAACTAGGCATATTCCAGCAAAGCAGGCATGGCCCACACTCTACCTGAGCCAGTTCAGTCTGTGCCCTGCATGGACATATTGGGAGCATATGAACAGCAGACTGCCCTGCAAGGGCCTCCTCCCCAGCCACCAAGATGTCTTATCACAAGTGCAGAGGGAGGGAGTCGGTGCTGAAATCTGAGGAAGCCAAGAGAAGCAGGAAATACCTGCACTACCTTTCCTTCCATCTCCCATCTGCGGCTGGAGTGGTGGCCCCTGGAATGGAGCCAGTGGCTGCAGAGACAGGGAGCAACAAGGGAGTAGGTCACTCAGGGACACAAGACAGAAGCCAGTCCCTGAAGATGGCCTGAGAAAACGAAGCAGCATGCCAGGACACAGTGTGAGAAACCTGTTTCGCATATCACCTTGTCTATTATTGTCTTGAAGAGCAAATTCCTATTTAGCTCTTCACGTATGAACACTTTTACTTCAATTTAAATCCCCTTCTTGTGATCAAATGACACAGCTAGTTAGTTTCTGGGTTACTCTTTCTTGGCGCCTAGCACAGAAGCTTGCACATTATAAATGCCACATATATTGAATCTACTTAATTTAGGGATATCATTCCAAAAACATGTTGAGCCAGACTGAGGAGATAAGAGCTCCGTGATTGGGCCAATACCCTTATGTTAGCACTTTATCATGCATCTTGGGAGAAAGTGGGGATTTACTTATAATTCATAAGATTCTCAGAAGTGAATGCTGTATGCATGCACATTTCAAAGAGTTGAGACAAAAATAAATTATGGTTGTGGTGGTTAAAATTACATTCTGACTCTGCAATCACAAATGGTATGGTAATGTGGCAGAACCATATGGCACCAAAGTAAGCTCTTGGTGAATTCAGATTTTTGTTTGGTTTATTTTTTTTTTAAATAAGTCTACTTAAAGAGGAGATTAGGATGGGTAAATGCAAAAGAGTGGCACACACACAGCTAAGGAAAATGCCAGGGAATATAAAACAAGTCCTTGTTCTATTTTTTCTTTCCTTATTTTTTATTTGTTTTAGGCCATTTTCAGTTTTCAGACCAAGAAAAAGAAAAAAGCCCAGTGCTTGAAGCAATGACAGAAAGCAATATACCCAATTCTTAATTTTGCTTTGATCTTTTATATTAAGAAGAAAGATCTTGAACTTGAAAACTAATAGACAAAAAGAGTTAACAGGAAAATGAAGTCCAAGACAACTAAGGAGACACCTAAATGGTTCCTTTTATATGAGCGCAAGGATTCTGGCCTAAATAAACTACATTTCAGGACTCTGACACAATTTAATGATGTGACTGCAAATCAGGTGGGAATCTCTGAGAAACTAAGGAGAATGATAGAGGACAGTGGTCTAGTCCCTTTGTGCTGCTATAAATACCTGAGGCTGGGTAATTTATAAAGAAAAGAAGTCGATTTGTCTTATGGTTATGCAGGCTGTCTAAGAAGCATGGTGTCATCATGGCCATTCATGATGGATCCACCCCCATCATCCAAATGCCTCCCACCTGGCTTCACCTCCAACATGTGAGATCAAATTTTCATTTGAGACAGAGTCTCGCTTTGTCGCCCAGGCTGGAGTGCAGTAGCGATCTCAGCTCATTGCAACCTCTGATTGTTCTAGTGATTCTTCTGCCTCAGTCTCCCAAGTAGCTGGGACTACAGGTGTGTGCCACCACACCGCTAATTTTTGTATTTTTAGTAGAGATGGGTTTCACCATATTGGCCAGGCTGGTCTCGAACTCCTGACCTCGTGATCTGCCCGGCTCGGCCTCCCAAAGTGCTGGGATGACAGGCGTGAGCCACTGCACTTGGCCCTGGGAGATCAAATTTCTGCATAAGAATTGGAGGGGACAAATAAGCAAACTGCATCAAATGCAGACAGGCAAAATTATCATGATGTTTTTAAAAGAAAAATAAGAGAGACTCTGGAAACAACAGACTTGTAAACATGATATTAACCCATAGCAGAATTCTAAAGTGGTTTATCAAATATTTTGTGAGCATTTAGAAAAGAAAATGACCAAGCACCAACAACCAGCAGGGGTTCAATAAAACGAAGCAGTCGAAGCTGATTTCAATTAGTCTTTTGAGATCATTATTAGACAGGCAAATCAAAGAAATTCAGACATAGCATATCTTTTTGTTTGTTTGTTTGTTTTTTGAGATGAAATTTTGCTCTGTCACCCAGGCTGGAGTGCAGTGGCACAATCTTGGCTCACTTCAACCTCTACCTCCTAGGTTCAAGCGATTCTCCTGCCTTAGCCTTCCAAGTAGCTGGGATTATAGGCACATACCACCATGCCTGGCTAATTTTTGTATTTTTAGTAGAGTCAGAGTTTCACCATGTTGGCCAGGCTGGTCTTGAACTCCTGACGTCAGGTGATCCGCCTGCCTTGGCCTCCTAAAGTGTTGGGATTATAGGCATGAGCCATCATGCCCCACCTAAAACCAGCCCTTGTTCTATGTTTTCTTTCCTTATTTTTTATTTGTTTTAGGCAATTTTCAGTTTTCAGACCAAAACTTGATTTCTGCCACTGAAAATGTCTTTCATCATGATCAGCAGATAAAGGTGAAAAGGGTGGGGGCTAACATTATTGCACAGTTACACCCATGCAAACTTTTTTTTTTTTGAGACAGAGTCTCACACTGTTGCCCAAGCTGTAGTGCAGTGGTGCAATCTTGGCTCACCACAATCTCTGCTTCCTAGGTTCAAGCAATTCTTCCACCTCAGCCTCCTGAGTAGCTGGGGCCGCAGGCATGCGCCACCACACCCAGCTAATTTTTTTGTATTTTTAGTAGAGATGGGGTTTCACCATGTTGGCCAGGATGGTCTCAATCTCCTGACCTCGTGATCTGTCCTCCTCAGCTTCCCAAAGTATTGGGATTAAAGGCGTGAGCCACCGCACTCAGCCTACCCACACATAATTTGTATATAACTAACCCTAGAAGCTATTGACTGAGTGTAACAAGATTCTAGATTTGGTCCTAATCTCATCAATATATTTATCAACAAGGATAAGACTTTAGAAGAAAGCATTGCTCGGGTGCGGTGGCTCACACACTTTGGGAGGCCGAGGCATGCAGATCATGAGGTCAGGAGATCGAGACCATCCTGGCCAACATGGTGAAACCCTGTATCTACTAAAATTACAAATATTAGCCGGGCATGGTGGCACACATCTGTAATCCCAGCTACTCAGAAGGCATATCTGACATAGCATATCAAGGACCACTTGAACCCGGGAGGTGGAGGTTGCAGTGAGCCAAGATCGTGCCACTGCACTCCAGCCTAGTGACAAAGCGAGACTCCATCTCAAAAAAAAAAAAGAAGAAGAAGAAGAAGAAAGGGTTACCAATTGTGCAGGTGACACTAAGCTAGGAAGGAGAGGGAATATGCTGGATGAGGAATCATGTATCGAAAGTATCTCAGCATGAAGCAATGATGTAATGAAATTAAAGTAAAATCATTTTAAATTTCACACTGTATACATCCTTAAATACAAATATAGATACAAGTCAAGTTATTCTGAAGTAATATACTCTTGAGACAGGCCAATCAGACTGATTGAAGAAAAAGAGATTTGACTTGACATAGGTCACAGGAACTGACTCAAAAGTTATATATCTGGTGAATCCCACCAGAGACTTCAGGTTATAGCCTCAGAAACCCATTTAAGACAGTTTGCCATTTGCTTAAAGGCTTGATGAATGCTTGTGATTAATCTTAGGAAGCTTATCTGTCAAAAGAAGATGAAATAATCAGGGGGAAAGGACTGAGAACCATAAAGGAAGGTGGGAAATTTAATATGAAAACAAGAACACCAGGGGTATGGGGGTTACGTGAGTTCTTGAAGAACCACTCTTGAAATGAGAAATCAGACAAGTCCACATACTCCAGGTTACTTTAGAGAAGAGGAGTAGGCCCCTTCCCAGAGGTCACAGGGACTAAGACTCTATTAAGACATTTCTTCTAATCCTTGCTGTCCCAAAATAGAAAGTGCTGCTGTGGGAGGCAGTGAGGCAGTGAGGCAGTGAGTCAGTGCATGGCAGCATGGGCCGAGTCAGATGTCGTGTGTGGATTTGCAGACTCAAAGACGTGGGTTTCAGATGCTCTATTTCCCTGCTATGCACATTATTCCCTTATATACAAGGTCCATGATCTAATAAGGAAGGCAATATGATGTGGGGGTTAAAAGTCCAGTGTCATTCTACCCAGACTTGAATCTCAGCTCTGCTACTCACTGACCATGTGACCAGAGTGACCTTGAACAAGATAGCTAACTGCCCTGGACCACGGTTTTTCCATCTCCAAAATAAGGGTTATATAAGCATCTATCCCATGAATCTGCTGTGACGATTAAGTGAGTTAATGTGCAGGAAGCACAAGGAACAGTGTCTGGCACACAGGAAATACACAAGTTCACAATTTATTATGATAACTCTGTAATCTTTTCAGCCACTCTGAAGATTCCTGGTCATCCATTCTGGGCACAATGTGACATTTACCTGAGCAGACAGGAGAATGGCACTAGGAGATGAGGGAGACTTGGTGCCTAAGAATTACTACAAACAGGCTGGGCGTGGCTCACGCCTGTAATCCTAGCACTTTGGGAGGCTGAGGAGGGTGAATCACGAGGTCAGGAGTTCACGACCAGCCTGACCAACATGGTGAAACCCTGTCTCTACTAAAAATACAAACAATTAGCTGGGCATAGTGGCAGGCACCTGTAATGCCAGCTACTCGGGAGGCTGAGACAGAAGAATCACTTGAACTTGGGAGGTGAAGGTTGCAGTGAGCCAAGATCGTGCCACTGCACTCCAGCCCAGGTAACAGTGCAAGACTGTCTGAATAAAAAGAAAAAAAAGAATTACTACAAACCCATAAAGAACAGCACCGTATGGAGCAAAAGAGAGCAGCTGGAGAATCTTCTCGTTCAGAGACGCATAGGATTTCAAAAGCCTGCTACCATTGGCAGTTATTTCTGCCCACGAATCACCCTAAAATGCAAATCCCATCACTGTGGCTAGTAAAGGCCTGGCATATGGTTCCTGTAGGCTAGGAAGCAGTCTCCACCAAAGACGGTGTTGGCTTCTCGGGTTCCTCTCCCAGATCCACAATCCGGATGGTGTTTTCCTTCTTGGAAAGCCAGAAGGCAGCGTAGACTGGCTCTGAAAATTTGCAGGCGAACTTGTGAACCAGAGTCATGGCATCATACTCTACGCCATAGAAGGAAAGAATCCCTCCTGGGAAGTCGACATAGACCCCGAGCCTCCGGAAAGGGCCGGATTTGAGCGGGGTCTCCATGTCACTGTGCCAGGCTGTGAACTCCTTCCCGTTCCATTGGAGGCTCCAGGAGAAGTTGTTTCCGGAAATACAACTGTTGCGCTCCTCCCCTTTCCGATCGATGCCTTTGCAGGTCAGGCCAACAAAGGTGCCTGCCCCGAGGATCTCCACCTCAAAATAGTACCTGTGCAGGTACAGACTCTGCTGGGACAGCACCTGCCGCCAGTGCAGGAACCTGCTGGGGAGATCCGGGTAGGGGTGCTCCCAGGGTGTGGTGTTGGTGACTTTGCGGTTGTCCTCCTGCAGCCGGAGATACCTGTGTGCCGTGTCGGGGTCAAACGTGATGTCGTGTGCATCTGAGGACACACAGAAGGCAGAAGAATGGTTCAGGAACTGACAGCTGATTCAGACAGAACACTTTAAACCCAGCTGGGCTCCAAAGCACATAAAAGAAAGCATCCATTTCTCTGTTCTCTATTTACCCAGGCTGCTATTTCCCTAGGAAAAGAGCTGAGTGGTCCTAATCTCATCAATATATTTATCAACAAGGATAATACTTAATAAAGTCTTATGAAGATTCCCCTTATGAAGCTCAAATTGCTTGACATTGATGATATCATTTGATGAACTGAATCAAGAAATAGATGAATTTGCTCATTCATTCATTCAGTCAACAAACATGTATTGAAAGTGTTTGAGGAAGCAGGTACTCCTATACCCACAATTGATCCATTCATTCATTTTTAAAAATATTTGACCAATATCTTAAAAGTGAACCAATGGATCAAACGGAGCATGATGAACTCTCAAACATGCCCTCATATGACCTCTCCCAATCCCAAAGAATAAAAGTATCTCAGGTACCCCATTGCTCAAGTCAAGCTCTGTGTCATTTTTGACATTTGTTTTGCCCTCCTCCTCATCTCCCATCCTCACCACTTACACAGGCAACAGCAACTCCTATAGATTCTACCACTTCTCTCCAGACCCCTGCTTTACCCCCCACCTAAGCCGCCGCTCATCTCACTTGGACTAGTGCAATGGGTTCCTGACTGGTCATTCATTGCTCTCTCTTGCCCCCTTCAAGACCTTCTCCACAACAGATCCGTGCTGCTTGTTTCAAGCTGTAGGCTAAGGCCAGTCACGTTGTTCTAGCTTAAGACCCTTTCATGGCGCCCTCTGCTCTTAGGATAAAGCAGAGACCCCTTGCCCTGGCCTACCGGGCGCCATGTCCCCAGTCCTTTCCTGTGTCTCTGACGCTCTCCCTTGATTACTACATTCCCGCCATGCTGACCTCAGACCTACTCAGCACTCAACACCCCCTCTGGGTTTTTGGCACAGCCTGTTCCCTCTGAGACATGATCATGCCCTACTGAGTCTGGTGATTCCTACTGATCTGTTCAGGCTGCAACTGAGAGTTCATGTCCTTGAAGAGGCCCTCTGTGACTCTAAATCACTTTCTCTCAGAGCACCATGGCTTTTTAGACTTGGCACCCCTCCCCATTTATAATAATATATTCGTGTGAGTGTTTATTTCCTGCTTGTCCTCCCTCTAATCTATGAGCTTCACATTTTGCACGGGATTCTTCTCTAGATCAGAGGAGATGCTCAGTCTACATTTACCAAATGACTTAGCACATTAAAGACTATTTAAAAATCCCATAATTAGCTGGGTGTGATGGCTCACACCTGTAATCCCAGCATTTTGGGAGGCTGAAGAAGGTGGATCACGAGGTCAGGAGATTGAGACCATCCTGGCCAACATGGTGAAACCCCGTCTCTGCTAAAAATACAAAAAATTAGCTGAGCATGGTGGCATGCGCCTGTAATCCCAGCTACTTGAGAGGCTGAGGCAGGAGAATCACTTGAACCTGGGAGGCGGAGGCTGCAGTGAGCTGAGATCGCGCCACTGCACTCTGCACTCCAGCCTGGGCAACAAAAAATTTCCATAATTTAAAAAGTTCTCACTGGGTGCAGAGGCTCATGCCAACACTTTGGGAAGCTGAGAGGAGAGAACTTGAGGCCAACAGTTTGAGACCAGCCTGGGCAACATAGTAAGCCTCCATCTCTACAATTGTCAAAAAATTTGTTAAATTAGCCAGAGGTGGTGGCATGTGCCTGTGGTCCCAGCTACTCAGGAGACTGAGGGAGGAGGACTGCTTGAGCATGGGAGCCATGCTGGAGCCACTGCACTCCAACCTGGGGAACAGACAGAGACCCTATCTCAAAAAATATACATGCGTACATATACATATGTCTACATGTTTATATATGTAAACATACAGAACATGTTTTGAGTGACTGTTTATGTCAATTAACAGAAAGCTATCACTAATTAAGTTCTTGAGGAATCAAAAGCTACACACGGATTTTCAACTATATGAGGGATTGGTCTCCCAACCCCCACGTTGTTCAAGGGTCAATTGTACAGTGTTTTAAAAATGCTAATGGACCAAGTCAATACCACTTAGAAACAGGTTAATGAGTTATGCAATTCTGGCCAAGCCATACATAGAAACGAATCACTTGGTAACTAGACAGGAATCTTCAAAGTGCTATGGTCATGAAGGACAAAGATTGAAAGACTGATCCAGATTGAAGAGGACTAAGAAGACACGGAAACATCTGTGATCTTGGATTGGACTTTGGGCCAGAAAAAAGGGCACTGATGAAAGAGTTGGTGAAAGCTGAATAAACTCTGTAGATTAGCTGATAGCATTGTAGCCATGTTAATTCCCTAGTTTTGATCAATGTATTGTAGTTACGTAAAGTGTTAACATTAGGAAAAACTGAATGAAAGACATATGGGAATTCTTTGTCCTATTTCTGTAATATTTGGGTAAGTTTCATATTATTTCAAAATGAAAAGTTAAAAAAATTGTTTGAATTAAATTTTAAGAAGTGTATCATTTAGGGATAGACATGAAGTTGCAAGAACCTGAAACCCATATGAGATGGCAGTTCTTACTTAGCAAAGCGCTGCACAGATATCAACAACTGGAGAAGGGGATGCGTTCACAACTTACATTGGAGGAACTGTTCCCTGGTACTGGGCTCAGGTTTTGAAGTCCAGTATTTGCGCTGAACAACGGCAGACACTTGAGTTCTGATGTCATACTCCTCTAGAAAATCAGAGAGTTGTGAATGCACACCTGTGCAGGTGGTCAGGAGAATCTGTGAATCAGGACTTCCCAGCCACCCTTCCCTGGGCTTCCTGGGGAAACAAGGGGCTGAAGCCTCGTAATGTCTCACAGAAATATGCTCAATAGACTACAGTCCTTTCATAAGTAAGGCAGAAACCACTGAAAACATGATCCAGACTGTCTTGGATTTAACTTAAAAGTACAGGCATCAGCAACCTGAGAAGCTAGTCATAGAAATGCCAGCCAATGGCATAACATAAGCATGACTAACTGACATTCTCTGGGTCTCAATTGTAGAATAAAAACATCAAGAACAGAGTCCATTAGTAACACAGCCTGTTGGAAGGATGGTTTTGAAAATGAGACATTAAGCTGGGCAGGTGGTTCATGCCTGTAATCCCAGCACTTTGGGAGGCTGAGGCAGGTAGATTGTTTGAGGTAAGGAGTTCGAGACCAGCCTGGCCAACATGGTGAAACCCCATCTCTGCTGTCTCTACTAAAAACACAAAAATTAGCCAGGCATGGTGACATCCCAGCTACTAGGGAGGCTGAGGCAGAAGAATCTCTTGAACCCGGGAGGTGGAGGTTGCAGTGAGCCAAAATCATGCCATTGCTCTCCAGCCTGGGCAACAGAGTGAGACTCTGTCTCAATTAAAAAAAAAAAAAGAAAGAAAGAAAATGAGATATTCACCCTGATTTCATCCTCCCTTCCCTGTCTCTCACCTTCCTATCATCTACTGCTAGAGACATACCCCCCATAACCCACGGCCCAGAAAGCATCTCACCTTCCTTGGCAAACTCCTGGAGCTTTTCTTTATAGTTCTCCAACAACTGGATGAAGTGCACAGTGGAGTCCGTGATGACTTTGCAGATGCCTGAGAGTTTATCCTTCAGCCCTATGTAAACACTAGGGAAGGCGATGTCTTCAGTATTCTTAAACTTGCAGTATTCCTGCAGAAAAGAAAACAGCAGAACTTGCTGTGGTCTCTGTATTCTAAAATCAGATTTCTCTCCTCATTAAGTCACTTTGTGCATCTGTAAAATGGGCTGATGGTATTGTGTCCTTCACAAAGAAAGTACATGTAAAATTTCAAGCTCAGGGTCTAACAAAATAGAAAGCACTTTTCTAATGTTGCAGAATATTCAGGAGACTGGAGAGACCAATGGGTGAAACAGGAGGATTTTACTAAGGTGGCCACTAGCTCAGCAGATTAGCATCCCAAGGCTGAGCAAAGGAGAAAGAAAATGGGGTATTTTTTAGACATTCAAGATGAGGTAGCCGGCTAACAGGTTTCCAGAAGCCAGAACAAGGAACAGTTAATTAATTTGCAACATGTTATGATGTATGTTATATTTGAAAAGTAGCATTTTGAGAAACACATTGTACATTCTTTGGATGTTAGCTTGCCTTGTGACCTTGCAACTGGTCAACAAGAAAAACAAGAGTCTTGAGATGCCTGGGAACTCTGCTGAGAACGTGGGGAGAATAGATAAGGGAAGTTTTACAGGGAGTTAGTTCATTTTAAGCAGAGCTGGGAGTTAAGTTTTATATTAAACAGCATACAACACGGCAAAATTTATTATTTAACAACTGCAAAGTATAAGGGTTTGTTTTTACTATTATTGCTATTATTTCCCTTCTTCACTAGCAGTTAGGCCCTCAAAATAAGTGGGATTTTTAAAAATCAAGTGAGAAAGTGGGCTTTTAAAAATCAAGATGTACTAGATGGCCATGAACAGATCCAATACACAGTCCAGAGAGGGGACCAAAAAATAAAGAACATTCTTGCTTTGTTCATTCTGTCAGTACTTGTTTTTTGACCATTTTTAAACACAAGCCATGGTAGGAAATGGAGGAGCTCTCAGGCAGGAGTGCTACCTCTTCCTTGTCAATTTCGTCCAATGCATACATTTCTGTAATGCTTCTACCCTGCTTTAGCATTTACAAAGTGTTTTCACACAGATAATCATGGTTACATGTAAGTTTCAAAACAATGTGTTATCAGGAAGATGCTTTCAGATATAACACAGTATCAAACTTCAGCTGCAACTGAAGAATTAAAGAGCAGGGCAGGTATAGCAGAACACATAGCAAAACCATAGCAATTAAAACAGTTGTATGAAAATGATTAGATAGAGCCATGGAAATACAAACCAGAGAACTGACAGAGAAAGGGTAATTCAACATTTTAATGCTATATTCTGTACATGACAAAAGTAGCATTTATAATCAGTGGGAGAAAGGATGAGTTATTCAATAAATGTTGTTTTGAATGCCTAACCAACAATTTGGGGGGAAATGTTATCTTTCACCAAAATAAATAAATAAGTTATCTTACACTAAAATTTATTTTATATGTATTAAAGTCCTTTATGTTAAAAATAAAGTTACAAAAGGAGAAAAGAAAACAAAGAGAAATAATTTATATACTTTTTTTTTTTTTGAGACAGAGTCTTGCTCTGTTGCCAGGCGCCAGGCTAGAGTGCAGTGGCGTGATCTTGGCTCACTGCAACCTCCGCCTCCCGGGTTCAAGCAATTCTCCTGCCTCAGCCTCCCGAGTAGCTGGGACTACAGGCATGTACCACCATGCCCAGCTAATTTTTGTATTTTTAGTAGAGACGGGTTTTTGCCATGTTGGCCAGGATGGTCTCGAACTCTTGACCTTGTGATCCACCTGCCTCAGCCTCCCAAAGTGCTGGGATTACAGGCGTGAGCCACCGCGCCCGGCCAATTACACTTTTTGGGTAGAAGATCTGGAGGGAAACTTGTGAGGCAGGAAGCCAAACGCTTATTCATATTTTGTGTTTTGATATTGAAAAGCACAGGAAGAGAGACACTGTTGGTGTTTTGTCTTTCTCAGCTTCTCTTTTACTCATTCAGAAGTTAACTATGTTGCATTTGTGTATTGGGATTGTGGATAATTTTTTCCTCTTTTTTTGTATTTTTCAAGTTTTTTTTAACAATAAACATTTATTTTTTGTAACTAGCAGAATTTTTTTTTAATGCAAGCAAGAAAAAAATCATATTTCAGAATACTGGAGCTTGGATGGAGCCTTCTGAATTATTTACTTCAGTGGGCTTGTAGATAAATGAGAAATTTGAGACCCAGAGAGGTTAAGGGCAGGGCTGTTTAGTGACAGATTCAGGATGATGGAGTTTACCCCCAACCTAGTGTTCCTTCCCTGAAAGGTTACATGTTCTTCAGATCTGGCTCCAGTGGCTTGCAGTTTAATGTCTATTGATACATTGTAATGAAAAGCATTTCCTCTTCCCAGCCTTCTTCAATTACTCCAGCCACAGCCCTCTCTGAAAAGCAGCAGGGCTCCAGTCTCATCCCTACCAAGCAAACCTCCATGAAGCAGACTGCTGGAGTGGTTTATAAAACATACTCATTGACTCTCATCACTCTCCCATCTGAAGCCCTTCCCAGCCAGACACCTGCCTGGCCATGCCAGCCTTGTCACTCTGCACCCAGCATTCCAGGCTCCACCCTTGTTAAAATACCTTAGCTCCCCAAGTCAG
Source organism: Cheracebus regulus (assembly GCA_963574635.1). Classification (NCBI taxonomy): domain Eukaryota; kingdom Metazoa; phylum Chordata; class Mammalia; order Primates; family Pitheciidae; genus Cheracebus; species Cheracebus regulus. The sequence continues at coordinate 1,116 of CAUYQU010019357.1, read as the reverse complement.
CTGTGCTTCCTCAAACCTCTCTGCCTTTGCAGATGTTGTTCCCTCTACCTGGAACATACTGCACATTGAACCAGACTGGTCTTCCAGGACCTGCTTCAAGCTTCCCTGCTTTGAGCAGTCCTCCCTCCCTACCCCTCCTATACTCTGCTGAATGAAGAATCTGCTTCTGTCTGTTCCACAGCTTCCTGTGCACACCATTTATCAAAAGCCAGTTCCATTCATAGATGGCCATGGGCCTGGCACAGCGAGGGTGCTCCGAGGTGCAGCTGTCGGATGCCTCTGCCCCTCACCCCCCATACCTCCAGGAACTGGACAGTGTTGCTGATGGCTGCTATCCTCTCCAGCTCTTGCTTGCTTTTCTCCATCTCGGCACTCCTGTACTCCAGGTGGGTCTTGATGCCACTGGCCTGGCTCAGAGCAGCTTGCTCCTTCTCCTCTAAGAAGAGCATCACATTGGCCTGCACCTTCCTCACAGCAGCAAGGAGTTCCCCAAACTGCATCTCAGCCACTGCTTTGACTTCTGACACTGACACCTGGTTGGGGGACAGGGGTTGAAGGCAGCCAAGCACCAGTTAGTGAGGTGTCCAACTTTATAGAAGCTCAACATAAAGAAATGTCAGCTTGAGAAACCCAAATATTAGGGAGCAATTTTCTATTGTAAAAGGAATCCTTTATTCTCATGTGAATTTCAGGTTCCTGGGAAAAGGATTTACTTATTAACTTGGTCTTCTCATCCAATTGATAAGAAAGTGGGAGAGATCCAAGATGGCCGCGTAGCAGCAGCTCAGGATTGTGGCTCCCAGTGAAAACGCAGAGAGCGAGTGGATGCCGCAATTGCAGACGAATTTTTGATGCCCAGAGACTGGGAGATTCCCGGCGAAGGAGCCACACAGGTCGCCAGCATGACTCTTTTGGCCGGTGCGGCGCTTCTCGGTGCGGAGTGTACAGGACTGGTTGCCCTTTTATTCGGGCTCCGCTGGTCCCATCCCCACAAGGAGAACAGCAATTGGAAGCGCTGAGGACGGAGAAAGCACAGCTGAACCCGGGAAGGCCCAGCTCTGTGGGGAAGGGGCGCCCCCTGAAGGAAAACTAAGAAACAGAAAAAACATCATCACC
>CAUYQU010019355.1:0-55975 GCA_963574635.1 Cheracebus regulus | reverse complement strand
TTAAGATTCTTCTATCTGTTGAGTTTTCATGTAACATTAAAGCAAATGCCCACATTATCTGAAAAGGATATTAAACTACGTCTCCCTTGCTGACTACCATTGCATGGGGGATTAGGTTTCAACGTATGATTTTTTTTTTTTGCAGGTGGAGTCTCTCCCTGTCACCCAGGCTGGAAGTGCAATGGTGCAATCTCAGCTCACTGCAACCTCTGCCTCGTGGGTTTAAATAATTCTCCTGCCTTAGCCTCCAGAGTAGCTGGGATTGAGGGAATGTGTTCTCTTTCCAGGTCCACAAGAGGGCATAGTTTTAAGGGCAGGAACTTCCCAGGCATGCCTGCCTCCCATCTCTCTCCATGCGGAAGATTTAACCGTCCCTGTTTTAATTTTCGGGGGCACTGGAAGAATCAAAAAGTCAATCACTCCAGCGCAAGTTTTAAGGAACTCCTTTCATTGGCCAGAGGTCTTGGAGAAGGTGGGGGTTCCTCCCAGGTTAAAAGTCCCCTTCTTCCACACCCCTTTGGACTCCATGTTTGGGTCCCCTTCCACACACTCTGTCGTGGAAGTTTTCTCTCTTCTTGTCCTTTTTTTCTCTCTCTCTAACTAAATAAATAACTTTTCTGCAACACTTTTTGGGTCCGGTATTTACTTTATGAGTGTACTGCACACCTGCCATGGTCCCCTCTCTCATTCTTGAGACAGCCAGAGACCAAGAACCTACAACAGTCCCTGGGAGAGCTGTGCACCCCAAAACCTGTTTACAGGATTACAGGAACGCACCACCATGCTCAGCTAATTTTTGTATTTTTAGTAGAGATGGGGTTTCACAGTGTTGGCCAGGCTGGTCTTGATCTCCTGACCTTGTGATCCACCTGCCTCGGCCTCTGAAAGTGCTGGGATTACAGGTGTGAGCCACTGCGCCTGCCCTTCAACCTATGAATTTTGAGGGGACACAAACATTCAGACCATAGCAGGTATATGCCAAAAAGAACTGAAAACTAATAATAAGACAAATACATACACACATATGTCTTTTTTTTTTTTTTTTTTTTCGAGACAGGGTCTCACTCTGTTGCCCAGGCTGGAGTGCAGTGGCATGATCATGGCTCACTGAAGCCTTGACCTTTTAGGCTCAGGTGCCCTTCCATCTCAGCCTCTTGGGTAACTGGGACCACAGGTGTGTGCTACCACGCCTGGCTAACTTTTTGTATTTTTTTGTATAGATGGGGTTTTTCCATGTACCCAAGCTGGTCTCAAATTCCTGAGTTCAAGTGATCTACCCACTGTGGCCTCCCAAAATGCTGGAATTATAGGTATGAGCCACCATGCCCAGCCCTCATATGTCATAGCAGCACTATTTACAATAGCCAAAATGTGGAGACCCAAATATCTATCAACAGATGAATGGATAAACAAATTGTGATATATACATACATTAGAATATTATTCAACCATAAAAAGAAATGAAATCCTGATATATGCTATAACATGGATGAACTTGGAAAACCTTGTGCTAAGTGGATGAGTCAGACACAGAAGATCACTGATATGGTTTCACTGTGGCCCCACCCAAATCTCATCTTGAATTGTACTCCCATAATTCCCACGTGTTATGGGAGGGACCTGGTGGGAGATAATTTGAATCATAGGAGTGGTTTTCCCCATATGGTTCTTGTGGTAGTGGGTAAGTCTCATGAGATCTGATGGTTTTATCAGGGTTTCCACTTTTGCATCTTCCTAATTTTCTTTTGCTGCCACCATGTAAGAAGGGCCTTTTGCCTCCTGCCATGATTCTGAGACTTCTCCAGCCCTGTGAAACTTTAAGTTCAATTAAACTTCTTCTCATTTTCTTCCTAGTCTCAGATATGTCTTTATTGGCAGCATGAAAATGTATGAATACAGGTATATTGATACCAGTAGAGTGGGGCATTGCTGAAAAGATACCCAAAAATGTAAAAGTGACTTTGGAACTGGGTCACAGGCACTGTTTGGAACAGTTTGGAGGGTTCAGAAGAAGACTGGAACATGTGGGAAAGTTTGGAATTTCCTAGAGACTTGGCGAATGGCTTTGACCAAAAGCCTGATAGCGATATGGACAATAAGGTCCAGGCTGAGGTGGTCTCAGGTGGAGATGAGGAAGCTGTTGGGAACTGGAACAAAGGTCACTCTTGTTACGTTTTAGCAAAGAGACTGGCAGCATTTTGCCCCTGCCCTAGGGATTTGTGGAATCTTGAACTTGAGAGAGATGATTTAGGATATCTGGTGGAAGAAATTTCTAAGCAGCAAGACATTCAAGAGGTGACTTGGGTGCTGTTAAAAGCATTCAGTTTTATAACAGAAGCAGAGCATAAAAGTTCAACAAATTTGCAGCCTGACAATGTGATAGAAAAGAAAAACCCATTTTCTGAGGCGAAGTTCAAGCCAGCTGCAGAAAATTGAGTAAGTAATGAGGAACTGAATGTTAATCCCCAAGACAATGGGGAAAATGTCTCCAGGGCATGTCAGAGGTCTTCACAACAACTGGCCTGGAGGCCTATGAGAAAATGGTTTCATAGGCCGGGCCCTGGGCCCTTTTGCTGTTTGCAGCCTAAGGACTTGGTGCCCTGTGTCCCATCTGCTCCAGCCACAGCTGAAAGGGACAAACATAGAGCTTGGTCTGTAGCTTCAGAGAGTGCAAGCCCCAAGCCTTGGCAGCTTTCACATGGTGTTGAGCCTGTGAGTGCACAGAAGTCAAGAACTGGGATTTGGGAACCTCTGCCTAGATTTCAGAAGATGTCTGGAAATGCCTGGATGCCCAGGCAGGAATTTGCTGCAGGGGTGAGGCCCTTATAGAGAACCTCTGCTAGAGCAGTGCAGAAGGGAAGTGTGGGGTCAGAGTCCCCACACAGAGTCGCTACTGGGGTATCACCTAGTGGAGCTATGAGAAGAGGGCCACTATCCTTCAGACCTCAGAATGGAAGATCACTGACAGCTTGCACTGTGAACTTGGAAAAGCCACAGACACTCAACATCAGCCGGTGGAAGCAGCCCTGAAGGGAGGATGAACTCTGCAAAGCCACAGGGCAGAGCTGCCTAAGACCATGAGAACCCACCTCTTGCATCAGCGTGACCTGGATGTGGGATGTGGAGTCAAAGGAGATCATTTTGGAGCTTCAAAATTTGACTGCCCCACTGGATTTTGGACTTGCATGAGTCCTGTAACCACTTTGTTTTGGCCAATTTCCTCCCATTTAGAACAGCTGTATTTACCCAATACCTGTACCCCCATTGTATCTAGGAAGTAACTACCTTGCTTTTGATTTTACAGGCTCATGGGGGAAGGGAGTTGCCTTGTCTTAGATGAGACTTTGGACTGTGGACTTTTGGGTTAATGCTGAAATAAGTTAAGGCTTTAGGGGACTGTTGGAAACGCAGGATTGGTTTTGAAATGTGAGGACATGAGATTTGGAGGGGCCAGTGGCAGAATAATTTGATTTGGCTTCGTGTCCCCACCCAAAGCTCATCTTGAATTGTACTCCCATAATTCCCACGTGTTGTGGGAGGGCCCTGGTGGGAGATAATTTGAATCATGAGGGTGGTTCCCCCATACTGTTCTCGTGGTAGTGAATAAGTCTCATGAGATCTGATAGTTTTATCAGGGGTTTCCATTTCTGCATCTTCCTCATTCTCTCTTGCTGCCTCCATGTAAGAAATGCTTTTCTGCTCTTACCATGATTCTGAGACCTCCCCAGCCATGTGGAACTGTGAGTCCAACTAAATCTCTTTTTCTTCCCAGTCTTGGGTATGTCTTTATCAGAAGTGTGAAAACAGACTAATACAGTCATATGTTGTATGATTCCATTTATATGACACATCCCGAGAAAGCAGTTTGGTGGTTGCCAGGGGCTGGAGAGGAGGGGAATGGGGAGTGACTGCTCAGGGGGTATAGTGTTTCCTTTTGGGGTAATGAAAATATTTTGGAACTAGCTAGATGTGACGGTTGTACAACATTGTATGCCATTGAATTGTTTCTTTCAAGACTGTTAATTTTATGTTATATAAATTTCACCTCAATTTAAAAAAAAATCACAGCTGGATGATCACCAGATACAGGCCCTGGCACTCGGCAGGGACTCAGAATTTCTTTTTCAGTTTTACTCAAGTAAGCAAAATGAACAATATCTGTTTTCTTTCTGTTGGCAGTGTTTCAAGTATCTGGTGCTAGTATAATCATTATTTTGGCTATGATCAGACTTAGCAATGCAATTTTTGCTTTGATATTCTTCCCAGTTGTTGTGTCAGGAAGAAGGCAGAATTAGGCAGTGTGCTCAAATCAAATCAGTATTTCTTACATAAATGATTGGTGGGGTGAGTCTGTTTTTAGTCATAAATCTCCTTTGAAGTCTGAAAGCAAGCAAGAAATTTGAGATTGTTGACATTTCCTACAGAAGAGCTAAAATGTACTGTTATTGAAAGACCATAAGATTTATCAACCAAATACATCAGCTTCAACACCTTCAATTTATTAACCAAAGGTGGGGATCACTGACTGGGTTCTTTATAAAAGGTACAGGTTGTTCTGTCCCTCACTCCTAGCAAAATTTTGTGAAATATATTGTTTATTGGATTATTGAAGAGTTTATAGTTTTGTGATTTGCCCCTGGCTCTTCTTTCCTAGCAACCAAAAACAATACAACTCAAGGAGATTGCTTCTTACATCATTATGTGGAGCTTTTTTCTTTTTTTTTTTCTTTTGAGACAGGGTATCACCCTGTGGCCCAGGCTGGAATAGGGGCATGATCTCTGCTCACTGCAGCCTCCACTTCCAGAGTTCGAGCTATTCTTGTGCCTCAGACTCTTGAGTAGCTGGGACTACAGGTGCACATCATCATGCCTGGCAAATTTTTGTATTTTTTGGTAGAGATGGGGTTTCACCATATTGGCCAGGCTGGTCTCGAACTCTTGACCTCAAGTGATCACCCACTCGGCCTCCCAAAATGCTATGATTATAGGCGTGAGCCACTGCATCCAGCCATTACATAGAGTTTTTATATTTAACATTTAGTCTAATTTTCCTTGAAGTCTGCACACTGGACAATTAATTGGTCAGCAGCAAGGTGATAGTTGTAGTAAGACAAAGCAACATCTAAAGGAGAGAGTGAGAGCCAGACAAGGTAGTTGCATTAGTATTTCAGACTTTAAGACTGAGTTAGTTGTAAGGGTGGAGAGGCACTATTTTTGCTTCAATTTTTTCATCTCTAAAGGTATGTTAATGGTACTATCCACAAAGGGTTTTGTGAAAAAATGGGTGTATGTGAAATGTTTTATACAGAATCAGGCATATAATTGGTCAACAAAGGATGCTCTTTTGTTTTTTAATGAGGAATAATGCTGGAACTAAGATATGCCCATAATAGAAGAGAGAACCAAATGACAAAGGGAGCAGGGGCCAGCTCAGCTTTCCTTCAGTTGGAAAATAGACATGTAAGTAAAGCATAATATATATTGCTATGAAGTGAGTATACTCTATGTAATAGCTAAGAAAGAGAAAAATAGAGAGGTGACATGAAGGAAAGAAGGTCAAAGAAAGAAGGGATGAGTGAAGGATAGCATACATCCAAAACTTCATTTTGAGTGACATGAGGATGTGAAAAGGTAAAATTGTTGGGTTTTACAGAATCAGAGAGGTCAGCTTTCATTCTCTAATATTATAAATTAGGAGAGATGTAGGGCTAAGTAGAACAGAGATTTCTAAACCTCACTAATATTCAGAATCACTTTGAGAAACTCATAAAAATATAAATGCCTGTACCCCACCCCAGTGATTCTGATTTTTAGTTCCAGGGTGGAATCCAGTGATCTGTGTGTTTAAAAAGATCCTCAGATGAATTTTTATGCACATCTACCTTGAGAATGGCAGAAATGGGCCCTAAATATTTGCCTGTGTCCAGTGGTATCTATTCAGCCCCTTCTTATAATTCCTCTCTTTCTACAGAGCGAGACAAAGAAATGTGATGGAGTAACCAAATTTAAAATTGAAGCCGGGCACAGTGGCTCATGCCTGTAATCCCAGCTTTGGGAGGCTAACACTGGCAGATCACCTGAGGTCAGGAGTTCAAAACCAGCCTGGCCAATGTGGTAAAACCCCGTCTCTATAAAAATAAAAAAATCAGCCGGGCGTGGTGGTGGGCACCTGTAATCCCAGCTACTCAGGAGGCTGAGGCAGAACTGGGGAGGTGGAAGTTGCGGTGAGCTGAGATCTCACCACTGCACTACAGTCTGGGTAATAGAGCAAGACTCAGTCATGAAAATAAATAAATCAACAAAATAAAATAAAATTGAAGCATCATTACCTTTAAAAAAAATCTGTGAAAAAAATGTAACGTTATTCCCCTTATTTTTCTTTTCCTGCAACAGATTGAGGAAGGCACCAGCTTTCCTCCTCTAAAGCAGGAGCCGAGCTACCGTAGTGCCACCAAGTGGTTGTTTTAGGGCATCTTCCTTTGCATTTGGGACTTTCTGATTTTTAAAAGACTGAAATAAGATGTTGTTTGCCTTCTTTCTCTTTCCCATCAGTTAGAGCATGTATTCTTCAGTTCTTGCATACCTCACTCACCAGAAATGCTAAAAGAATGAAAAAAACAACCAATGGGATTTGAGGCTGACATTTGATCTTTTGAGTGCTTCCAACATAAACCTTTGTTCAGTTGTTTCTAGGACCAGGTGGTTTCAGTGAATTGAAAGAAAGCCCAGACTAAACTCTACATGCTAAAACTATGATAATGATGATGAAACTGTCACTGCATTTAAAATGATATGATTCATAAAAAGAGAGCACTGTGAACTTAAAAGTAAGAATGCTGCAGACTGTTGCCAAGAAAACTCAGTGAGTCTGTGATGAAGGTCAAGACTCCCTTCATAACTATCTGTGGTGAGCTAAAACTTAGGTCTCCAAAGAACAATGCTTAAAATGTCTTGATTAGGAAAAAAAAAAAAGTAAAAGTGGATTTGGAAAGTTCGTGTCTTAGTTTGGGCTGCTATAACAAATTACTATAGACTGGCTGGCTTATAAAGAAAAGCAATTTATTTCTCACAGTTCTGGAGCTGAGAAGTCCAAAATCAAAGGACTGGTGTCTGGTGAGGGCCTGCTTCGTCACATACAGGGCAGACAGGGCCATGAATTATCGGTGATCTCTTTTTTGTTAATCATAATGTTTTGGTTTTTAATTACTTCTGAAAAAATAGAGATGGCGGTCTCACTATGTTGGCCAAGTTGGTCTTGAACTTCTGATCTCAAGCAGTCCTCCTGCCTTAGCCTCCCAAAGTGCTAGGACTATAGGTGTGAGCCGTTGTGCCTGGCCTGAAGTCTCCTTTATGAGGGCACTAATCTCATTCAGGAAGGCTTTTCTCTCATGACTTAATCACTTAATTAGCCCTGCCACCTAATTCCATTACCTTAGGGGTTAGGATTTCAACAAATAAATTTTGTTTTCTTGAAACAAGGTCTTGGTCTGTCACCAAGGCTGGAGTGCAGTGGCGTGATCATGGCTCACTGTCGCCTCTATCTCCCAGGCTCAAGCAATCCTCCTGTCCCAGCCTCCTGAGTAGCTGGGACTACAGTCAGGCACCACTGAGCTCAGCTAATTTTTAATAATTTTTTGTAGAGATGGAGTTTCCCTATGTTGCCCAGGCTTGTCTTGGACTCTGGGGCTCAAAGGATCCTTTCTCCTTAGCCTCCCAAAGTGCTGGGATCACAGGCATGAGCCACTGTGCCTGGCCAACACGTGAATTTTGGCAGGATATAAACATTCAGTTCATTGGAGCTTATTTACTCCAAAGACCAAAAAATGCTTATAGATACATCCCACCTTATGTAACTCAATAAGTAGAAATCAGATTTTATAGGAGAGAATTTAAGCATTTACTTTCAGGTTTTTTTTTTTTGAGATGGAGTTTTGCTCTTGTCGCCCATGCTGGAGTGCAATGGTGTGATCTCGGCTCACTGCAAGCTCTGCCTCCTGGGTTCAAATGATTCTCCTGTTTCAGCCTCCTGAGTAGCTGGGATTACAGGTGCCCGCCACCATGCCTGGCTAATTTTTGTATTTTTAGTAGAGACGGGGTTCAGCATGTTGGCCAGGTTGGTCTTGAACTCCTGAATTCAGGTGATCCAGCTGCCTTGGCCTCCCAAAGTGCTGGGATTACAGGTGAGAACCACTGCGCCCGGCCTACTTTCAGGATTTTTACCTTATAATAGCATTCATCAAAAAATTCTTTAAGTGGCCATTTCACCAGTACATTCTATTATGACTAAGTTTATAAATATTTGATATACAAACTTTTAAGACATACATTTGCTAAGTAATGTAAGACACACCCAAATTACAAACAAAAGAAAGAAGAGGAAGTTAGGCCATTAACTCACATGTTGACAAGAGAAGTACATGTAGTTACTCTGGACTCTGACACTTCAAAATACTGGCAGAGGAAGGACAGTCAATTACAAAGAAAATCACACAGAGGAAATAGGATTACTGTTGGTTCCAGGGACCATCATTGTGTGGGTGGAACCAGGAAATTGGGTAAGGACAGTCTGCTAAAGACAATGCAGATATAGGTGAAGGGGAGGAAGGCAGCAAATCACACTGCCATATGTGTACCTATGCAACAATCTTGCATGTTCTTCACAATCTAAAATGCAATAATAAAAAAAAAAGACAATGCAGCTAGATTAGCCACTAATCCCAGGCTAGTGTGGGAACTGCAGGACACATTCCTCAATTCCCAAGAAATGCTGGTTGCTTTTCCTCCTCATGTTTCTCAAATGTCATTTTACTTATCTTTTATTCATTATGTCTGTCCTACGCTTCTAAAATCTTAAGATAAAATGAAACCTTTCATTTTATTTGTCTTTTTTTTTTTGAGATGGAGTTTTGTTTTTGTTGCCCAGGCTGGAGTGCAGTGGTGCAATCTTGGCTCACTGCAACCTCCACCTCCTGGGTTCAAGCAATTCTCCTCCCGCCTCAGCCTCCCAAGTAGCTGAGATTACAAGCATGCGCCACCACACCTGACTATTTTTTTTTGTATTTTTAGTAAAGATAGAGTTTCGCCATATTGGCCAGGCTGATCTTAAATTCCTGACTTGAGGTGATCCACCTGCCTCTGCCTTCCCAAGTGCTCGGATTACAGGCGTGAGCCACTGTGCCTGGCCCTTCATTTTAAAATGTAGCTTTTGCCACCTTCTATGTGGGGGAAAGAACTAGTCCTCGGTTGATTTCCTTAATGCTTACTAATTTTATGTCACCAGTCATTGGCAGATACATTTTATAAAACTGCCAGGAGGAAAATTTGTGTAGAAACTAAAAACAGCAGTCAGCTGATCTGGTGGGCCGTGGACTTGCTGCTGTAGACAATTGAATGATGAGAAATAATAAACAGGGCGAGAACTTTATCTATTTTTGAGCTGAATGTTCTCACATTTATGAATGACTAAGTGATTAGGCATCAATCTAAAATGCCTCTGCATTTCCCATTCGTATGTGAAAAACATGGAGGGATTAATGAATGTTTTTCTTTAGCTTCTGAGTAAGAAACAGTTCCAAGATGAGGAAATAAAATCTTGCTTTGCCTTAAATTGAGTGTCCCTGGATCTGAAACTCGGGAACTTTATAAATCCCTAAGACAAAAGGCCCCAAATAAGAGGACTGAGTTTACACTTTTATCTTACCTGATTAGATGCTAAACTGGATGGAACAAAATTACATGTTCTTGGACTATAGACTGGAGCATAAAAATGGATATCATAGCCAATAATGACTGTCCTTTTGCCAAGCCATTCTACTCCTCTACCCCCATGACCCACGAGTGTTTCTTAGGCACCCACTAAACATGAGAGAAAGCAGCAAGAATAGATTGGGAGCACATCGTGGATGGCTTGATATTTTCTTCAGCAATAAATGGAAGCTGTCAAGAAAACAAGACACAATCAGTCCTGTGCTTTGGGAAGATGTGTCTGGCAGTGGTGTGTAAGACCTACTGCTGGGGGCTGGCCACAGTGGCTCACGCCTATAATCCCAGCACTTTGGGAGGCCAAGGTGGGCAGATCACGAGGTCAGGGGTTCGAGACCAGCCTGATCAACATGGTGAAACTCTGCCTCTACTAAAAATACACAAAAAAATTAGCTGGGTGTAGTGGCACATGCCTGTAATCTCAGCTACTTGGGAGGCTGAGACAGGAGAATAACTTGAACTTGGGAGGTGGAGGTGGAAATGAGCCAAGATCATGCCATTGCACTCCAGCCTGGGCAACAGAGCAAGACTCAATCTCAAAAACCAAAACCAAAACAAAACAAAACCAAAAAAACAATGCATACTGCTGGAGAACAAGACTGAAGGTAGGGGGACTGGGAAATGTCATGGCTGACAAAATGGAAAGGAGGGTAGAAATTATGAAGATGGCTTCTGTGAACTACTGCTGTCTTTTACTGTTTTAATTTAGAAAGAATGAATGCTCAAAAAATAGTTGAGGCTGGGCGTGGTGGCTCACTGTAATCCCAGCACTTTGGGAGGCCAAGACAGGTGGATCACCTGAGGTCAGGAGTTCAAGACCAGCTTGGCCAACATGCTGAAACCCTGTCTCTTCTAAATACACAAAAATTAGCCGGGCATGATGGCGTATGTCTGTAATCCCAGCTACTTGGGAGGCTGAGACAGGAGAATCTCTTCAACCCAGGAAGTGGAGGTTGCAGTGAGCCAAGATTGCACCACTGCACTCCAGCCTGGGTGACAGCATGAAACTCTTTCTCAAAAAAAAAAAAAAAAAATGTTGAATGCATACTGATCATTTGTTGAGGGGAGAAAACAGTGAAAGATGATGGTGAAGTTTCAAGTCTTAATAACTGGGTGTATTAGTCAGGGCTCTCTAGAGGGATTAATAGGATATTAATAGATGTATATATGAAAGGGAGTTTGTTAAGGAGTGTTGACCCACAAATCACAAGGTGAAGTCCTGCAATAGGCCATCTGCAAGCTGAGAAGTGAGGGATCCAGTCTGAGTCCCAAAAATCTTGAAAGTAGGGAAGTTGACAGTGCAGGCTTCAGTCTGTGGCTGAAGGCTCTAGAGCCCCAGGCAAACCACTGGTGTAAGGCCAAGAGTCCAAAAGCTAGAGAGCTTGGAGTCTGATGTTCCAGGGCTGGAAGCATCCAGCTTCCTTCCTCTGCCTGCTTTTATCCTAGCTGCACTGGTAGCTGATTTGATGGTGCCCACCCAGATTGAGTGTGGGTGTGCCTCTTCTAGTTCACTGACTCAAATGTTAATCTCCTTTGGCAACACCCTCACAGACACACCCAGGAACAATACTTCGCATCCTTCAATCCATTCAAGTTGACACTCAATATAAACCATCACAGTGGGTTAAGCTCAAACTCATTTTGTGTCCATCAACATTTGGTCCTTCTCTTGACTTTGCCAAAATGATCTGTGGCTCAAGCTTCCCTCAGTTTCTTAGGGAAACTCAGGTTCAAAATCTTGATGCAATGGTTTATTTTTTTCTCCATTTCTTTCCTTCTACAACCAGTTCCCAAGTTTTGTTCTCTTGATTGGGCAGTAGCAATGACTTCCTAATGGTCAGGGCCAACATGTAGTTTTATTTTACCTTTTATCTTTCTCACATACTACTGACAGTTCAATTTTAATCTTAAAATCATAACATTGAACAATATTTTAAAGCTTTCATTTTAAATTCAAGGGTACATGCGCAGATTTGTTTTATAGATTATTTTGTCATCCAGGTGTTAAGCCTAGTACCCCTTAGTTATTTTTACTGATTTCTCTCCCTCCTCCCACCCTCTTCCCTCTGTTATGCCCTAATGTCTCCAATTACCATGCTGTGTTTTGATTAAAAGGTTACTGTCCACTGTATTTTATTTTTTTTCAGGTGAGAAAGAAACATGAGAAGCAGTTGAGGGACCAGGAACTGGTCGTCTAGGGATGAGGAAGCATTCTGCTGTATGGTTTTGCAAAATGTTTCCTCCAGAGTCATCTGCCTCATTAACAATGGTTTTTTGACGGGGTGATGGATACAGCAAACCACCATGACACATGTATACTATGTAACAAACCTGCATGTTCTGCACGTGCACCCTAAAACTTAAAGTATAATAAAAAAAAACAAAGAAAAAAAATGTTTTTTTCTTCAACTCTTACTTTAAGTTCAGGAGTAAATGTGCAGGTTTGTTTCATAGGTTAATGAGTGCCATGGTGGTCTGGGGCACAGATCATCCCATCACCAAGGTATTAAGCCCAGCGTCCATTAGCCACTCTTCATGATGCTCTCCCTGTTCCCCATCAACAGGCCCCAGTGTGTACTGTTCCCCGCTGTGTGTCCATGTATTCTCTCTGTTCAGCTCCCACCTATAAGTGAGAACATGTGGTGTTTGTTTCTGTCCTACATTAGTTTGCTGAGGATAATGGCTTCCAACTCCATTCGTGTCTCTGCAAAAGACATGATCTCATTCCTTTTTATGGCTGTATAGCATTCCACTGTGTATATGTACAACATTTCTTTATCCAGTCTATCATTGATGGGAGTTTGGGTTGATTCTATGTCTTTGCTATTGTGAATAGTGCTGCAATGAATATATGCATGCATGTATCTTTATAATAGAAAGATTTATATTCCTTTGTGTATATACCTAGTAATGGGATTGCTGGGTCAAATGATATTTCTGCCTCTGGATCTTTGAGAAATCACCACACTGTTTTCCACAATGGTTGAACTAATTCACACTCCCACCAACAGTGTCTAAGTGTTCCTTTTTCTCTGCAACCTCACTAGCGTCTGTTATTTTTTGACTTTTTATTAATAGCCATTCTGACTTATGTGAGATGGTATCTCATTGTGGTTCTGATTTGCATTTTTCTAATGATCAGTGATGTTCAGCTTTTTTTCAAATGCTTGTTGGCCACATATAAGTCTTTTGATCAGTTCATGTCCTTTGCCAACTTTTTAACTTTTTTTTTTTTTGAGACAGAGTTTTGCTCTTGTTGCTCAGGCTGGAGTGCAATGGCACAATCTCAGCTCACTGCAACCTCCGTCTCTCAGGTTCAAGTGATTCTCCTGCCTCAGCCTCCCAAGTAGCTGGGATTACAGGCATGTGCCACCATGCCAGGCTAATTTTGTATTTTTAGTAGAGATGGGGTTTTTGCGCATTGGTCAGGATTATCTGAAACTCCCGACCTCAGGTCATCTGCCTGCCTTGGCCCCTCAAAATGCTGGGATTACAGACGTGAGCCACATGCCTGGCTGGGGTTGTTTGTTTTTTTCTTGTACATTTGTTTAAGTTCCTTATAGATGCTGAATATTAGACTTTTATCAGGTGCACAGTTTGCAAATACTTTCTCTCATTCTGTAGGTTGTCTGTTTACTCTGTTGACAGTTTCTTTTACTGTGCAGAAGCTCTTTAGTTTAATTAGATTCCATTTGTCAACTTCTGCTTTAGTTGCAATTGCTTTTGGCATCTTTATCACGAAATCTTTGCCAGTTCTGATGTCCAGAATGGTATTGCCTAAATTATCTTCCAGGGATTTTATAGTTTTGGGTTTTACATTTAAGTCTTTAATCCAACTTGAGCTGATTTTTGTATATGATGTAAGGAAGGGGTATAGTTTCAACCTTTTGCATATGGCTAGCCAGTTATCCCAGTATCATTTATTGAATAGGGAGTCTTTTCCCCATTGTTTGTTTTTGTCAGGTTTGTCAAAGATCAGAATAGTTTTAGGTGTGTGGTCTTATTTCTGGGCTCTCTCTTCTGTTCAATTGGCCTATGCGTCTGTTTTTGTACCAGTACTATGCTGTTTTGGTTACTGTAGCATTGTAGTATAGTTTAAAGTTGGGTAGTATGATGCCTCCAGCTTTTGAACCATATTTTAATAGCTCTGTTAAAATAGTTTCGTTGGTTCTCCATTTGCTAAATAGATTGAATATAAACTCATTGAACTGGAGTATAAAACTTCTGTAATTCCAATGTCATTTCTAATGACTCTAACCCTGACTCTACTAAAAATAGAAAAATTAGCTAGGCATGGTGGCATGTGCCTGTAGTCCCAGCTACTCGGGAGGCTGGGGCAGGAGAATTGCTTGAACCCAGGAGATGGAGGTTGCAGTGAGCCAAGATCACGCCACTGCACTCCAGCCTGGTGACAGAGCAAGACTCCATCTTAAAAAGAGAAAGAAGAAGAAGAAAAAAAGAAAATCACATTTCATTTAAGTCAAGAGGAGGAAGAAAATGTAGTCAAAAATGCCAAATACTATAGAGGCAAAGAAGAATGAGAAAAGACTAAAGGATTCTATATGTAACAATTAAAAGAGTCATTGGTGATTTTTTGAGACATTTCATAAAATTCTAAACCCTTGGGGCTGAAAGGTCCTAGAGAGATCTAGCTCTCTTTCTTCTTCTGCTCCCAAGAATCCTAGAGATTCTTGGGTGTCAGGTTTTCCACATGAAAAAAAAATGTTTTCTTGAAAAAACTGACACACAAGAATTTGAGGGGTTTGCCCAGTCTCTAGGTGCATTATCTAATACTCTGTATTTCTTTCATTTCAGGCTTGTGTCTTGTATTCTTTGATTGTTATTTTTTTAATAAAGAATTTCTGAGCTAATCTGCTTTCCTAAGCACACAATTTAGGCAACGCAGAAGTCTAAGAGGCAAATTTTAATAAGCAAAACTAGCACTGAGGGATGAAAGAGAAAAACATTACAGCATGGTTGTGGATTTAACAAGCTCATGCAGAGGAAATTTCTTCTGTACATCTTATCACTGGAATGAGGTACCATGTATTGAGATAGATGAACAGAGAGAGAAGAGATGGCTTGTAGAGTAGGTAATGCCCATGGATGTTTTCTTTTCTTATTTATTTTTCTAGAGATGAGGTCTTGCTATGTTGCCCAGGCTGGTCTTGAACTCCTGGCCTCAAATGATCCTCCCTGCTCAGCCTTCCGAAGTGCTGGGATTACAAGTGTAAGACACCACATCCAGCATGTTTCCTTTTCTATTCTAATAGAATGAGGAGGGTAAAAGCTAAAATGCCCAGGGTGGAGGAGTCACTAAGAAGTGAGGAGTGAAGGAATGTGGATTGACTATTTATAAAATAAGTTCGGAAAAGAATGACGAGAGGTTTCTAGGAGTGGAAGATAATGCAATTAAGGAAAAAAATGGGAAGGGTACAAACACAACCTTTACATGACATTTCTTGTTCAAGTTCAGTCCTCATTCCTGGGTCCCCTCCTAACTCATTTCCTTATTTATTGTTTCCTTTCTTCTTCAGGTTCCCTTTCAAAATTTACTATCTCTACGAAGTTTTTCCTAAATATATTCATCATATTATATATTACCATGTATCCTATACATGATTTTTTTTAGAATCATGAATAATTACCATATAACTTTGTACGTGTTATGTGCTTTTGTTCAGTTTTTAAAAATGTAGTCTTTCAGAGATCAGTATGACTTACATTTACTATAACCAACCCTAACACACACCATCCTGTGCCCTACATACGGTACTGAGACATTGTTCTTATGTTTGCCATCTGTATTTCATCTTTTAAAGTTTCATCTTCTTTATATATGCCTTTCATTTCTCAACACACTCAATCTTTACCCCCTTGAACATAAGAAGTATATCATATATACGTTTCAATGTTCTTGTCTAGTAATTCTATTGCTTGTATCTTTCTGAGTCTTCCCATTGATTGATCTCCTTATTGTTGGTGGCGTTTTCCTGATTCTTTGCTTTCCTGATGATTTTTGCTGGATACTAGACATTCTGAATTTTACCCATTGAACACTGGCTATTTTGTATGGCTATCAATATTCTTGAACCATATTCTGGGATGCAATTAAGTTACATGGAACAGTTTAATTATTGTGAGGCTTGATTTTAGTCTCTGTGGGGAAGCACCAGAGCAGCTCTTAGTTTAGGACTAACTTGGCCCCACTGTGGACACCTTTTCTACTAGGAGGGAATGAATATATCCCAGCCTGTGTGAGTTCTTTCCCCTCTGCTTTTCTTTGGTTGTTTTTCCCTGACATGGAGTATTCCCCTCACACAAGTGCTGATCGGTACTCAGCTGAAGACTTGAAGTGTCCCTCTGCCGATCTCCAGAGCTCTCAGCTCTCTCTCTGGTGTTCTGCCCTATGAACGCTATCTGTCCCCCACCTCCTTACCCCCAGACTCTCAGCTCTGTCTCTTCATCTTCAAGTGATCCCCAGGCTTCTCCTGAGTTTCTTTTTCCATGTTGGGGTCTGGAAACTCTTCAGGAAGGAAATCGGGGGCAATTAATAGGTTTTATTTCATTGCTTTTCCTCTCTCAGGATCAATGTCTTTTTAAATTTTTGTTTTATTTTTCATTTTTAGAGACAGAGTCTTGCTCTGTTGCTCAGTCTTGAGTGCAATGGTGCAATCATAGCTTACTGTACCCCTGAACTCCTGAGCTCAAGTGATCCTCCCACTTCAGTCTCCCAAGTAGCTGGGACTACAGGTGCATGCCACCATGCCAGGTTAGTTTTTTTTATTTTTTGTAAGGACGAGGTCTTGCTATGTTGCCCAGGCTGGTCTTGAACTCCTGGGCTCAAGTGATCCTTCTGTCTTAGCCTCCCAAAGAGCTAGATTATAGGCGTGAGCCACCATGCCTGGTCTTTAGGGTTTACTGTCTCATGTTGCCTAATGTCTAATATCTGAATACTGTTTTATATATTTCATCTTGTTTTTCAGCTATTTTAGACAAGAGAGTATATCCAGTCCCAGGTCATGAGGACTCTCCAGCAGAGATATGGAGAGGTCCACATGGTGAGGAATTGAGGCCTCCTGCCAACAGCCAGCATGAAATTGCCAGTTACATAACTGAGCCAACTCTGAATCAGACCTTCCAATCTGAGTCAGGTTTCAGATGGCTGTAGCTCCATCTGGTATCTGGGCTGCTACCTCATTAGAGACTCTCAGCCAGGACCACCTAGTTCAGCCAATTCCAATTTCCTGGCCAATGGACACTATGTGAGATAATACATTTTGATTGTTATTTTAAGTTGCTAAGTTTTGGAATAATTCATTATGTGGCATTAGGTAACTGTTACAGATTAGAAGTGAAGTGCTGTCATAACAAAAATTAAAAATTAAAAATGGGAGTGGCTGTGTGCAGTGGCTCACACCTGTAATCCCAGCACTTTGGGAGGCCAAGGTGGGTGGATTACTTGAGGCCAGGAGTTTGAGACCAGCCTGGCTAACATGGTGAAACCCCATCTCTACTAAAAATGCAAAAAATTAGCCTGGTGTGGTGGTGGCAAAAAATTAGCCTGTGATCCCAGCTACTTGGGAGCATGAGGACAATTGCTTGAACCCGGGAGGTGCAGGTTGCAGTGAGCTGAGATTTAGCCACTGTACTGCAGCCTTGGCAACAGAGCAAGACTCTCTCTCAAAAAAAAAAAAAAAAAAAAAATTGGGAGTGGTTTTGGGAATTGGCAGTGGGCAGAAGCTGGAAGGATTTTGAGGAGAGTATAAGTAAAAGCCTAAGGTGTCCTGAAGAGACGCTTAGTAGAAGCTTGAAGACCTTTCAGAAGACTGCCAGTGAGGGCTTCCTGGAATATGGAAAATGTTTCTGGAGACTGGAGAAAAGGTGGTCCTTATTGTGCAGTGGTAAAAAGTATAACACTGTCACGTGAGGTAAGACAGAGAGTAGAAAATACACATCATGAACTGGGTGATCTAGTTAGGGAGATTTCCAAACAGAGTGTTGAACGTGCGTCTTTATAGTAAAATGAGAGGGAGTGGGAGACATGACCTGCTATGGGCCATGGATCTTGGCGGGGGTTGGGGGCTGGGCTAAAAGGAATATGCCTGGCCCTCCTACATTAGAGGGAGGGAGAAGGAAATAGGTAAACTTAACACTTAAGAGGTTCTTCTTTGTCTGTCTAGGAGTAGAAGAGTATGGTGGGACGTCTGGCATCTGTAAATAGATCCTGCGATTCAGCACTGCCTTAGAAGTTTCGGGAATATTGGGCTGGTCATGGTGGCTCATGCGTGTAATTCCAATAGTTGAGGAGGCCAAGGCAGGAGGATCACTTGAGCCCAGGAGTTCCAGATCAGCCTGGGCAACAAAGGGTGACCTCATCTCTACAAAAAGTAAAAAAATTAGCCAGGTGTGGTGGCACACGTCTGTGGTCCCAGCTACTTAGGATGATTGCTTGAGCCAGGGAGATTGAGGCTGCAGTGAGCTTTGACTGTGCCACTGCACTCCATACTGGGCGACAGAGTGAGACCCTGTCTCAAAAAAAAAATCTGTAAATATGGAGAGGGAGAGAGACAGAGAGACCAAGAGACAGAAAGAGAAAGAGTGTGTATGTGTGTATGTGTGTGTGTTAGATAAAGGCCATTTCTTCGTGATTTGATTAACTGAAGTTTTTGGTTTTTTCAGATTTTAATGCAAGTTTCAGGGCTTATTTATTTATTTATGTGAGACAGAGTTTCACTCTTGCTGCCCAGGCTAGAGTGCAATGACACCATCTCGGCTCACTGCAACCTCCGCCTCCTGAGTTCAAGTGATTCTCCCACTTCAGCCTCCCAAGTAGCTGGGATTACAGGCGTGCGCCACCACGCCCAGCTGATTTTTGTATTTTTAGTAGAGACCGGGTTTCACCATGTTAGTCAGGCTGGTCAGGTGATCCACCCGCCTCGGCCTCCCGGAGTGCTGGGATTACAGGCGTGAGCCACCGCACCTGGTGCTTATGTCATTTTGAAAAGAGAGACATAAATCTATTCCCTGCTCATTTCCTTCCATCCACATTTGCAAAATGGATTTTCCTGGATATAGAAGTGCTTTGCTTATAAATCAATTAATTCTTGATATATTTATGAAACGACGTTCCATGTGTCCCTTGTGTTTGGAAAATATCTACAGCTGCAGAGTGGGATGTGTCCTGGAGAACTTTTTATATGGACTGATGATCATAGTCTTTAGCTCAAACATATTACTTTTTGGTTATTTATGATGAATGGAGGACATTTGAAATATTCTCTTTTCCACCTGCTAACATATCTGAGGTGCTGAAGTCACCTGTGGCAGTTTACAGTAGTCTCTCCATGTTAACTGGGGCTCTGATTTAATGTGATCTCGGGATTGCTGATTATCACAGGAGATGTTAGACTACCAAACACCAATATGAGCGTCTCAATCTATTTCTCTGTGTGGCCCATTGCTTGTGATAATGAAAATGAATATTCTCAGGACCTTTCTCACAATATATCCATATTCTAAGCAGAAGTTATGTTTATCACACATGCGGGAAATTAAAAAACAACAGCAATCATAGGTTGGATTGTTTTATCTCCCTTGTCAAAGGAGTGTTCTTTATTTCTGAGCCAGAATAAGTAAAATACTTCCTCAGGACGCTTATTCCTTTTGCTCACATATAAGGCTGAAACAAGTTGACCCCATTGTAACAGTAAGTTAGTGAAGTTCCTGCCAGCTCAAATCTGCCTCTGTGCTCTGTCCCCATAATTACCTTTTGCAGGTTAGATGTTTGAAATTGTTCACTCCAAGGTTAATATTAATAGATGAAAATAATACCTGAGTTAAAGAATTCGGGGGGTAGGAGATTAATCTGTGCCTTGATTGTTATTCAGGCAGTTGGAAATCAATGCGGAAATTATGCAAAGAGAAATTACTCCCCGGTAGGTATTTTGCGAGAAGGTTGTGCTCTATCGAATGGCACAGGTAATAGATACTGCATAAATTTCAGATGCAATTGAGGCTCGAGTCTCACTGGGAGATGGAAATTGCCGGATGACAGAATGATAAATGGCTGCATTAAGCATTTCAAATACTTTGTTTTTACCAAGTGCAGAAAGCTGAATGATTATGTCTCAACAGCGATTGGCTTCCGTTGATGTCATTATTTTCTGACAATGATTTAACATGAAAGATAAGTATGTTTTCCAGTAAGCATCCATTCTGATGAACAGAAGCATAGATGAGCAGTAAATCCGAAGGGAAAACGTAAACAAATTAAGTAGCAAAACCGTCTCTATCCCTGCCTGTAACTGGAATAACTGGAAACCCTAGTTGATGTTGTAGTTCTCTAACATATAGTTCTTGATTCAGAATTTCGGTAAAGTACAGTAACCTCATAGCTCCTCTTGGTAAAATTAATATTTGAATGTATATGTTATAGAAACATGACTGTACTCTTTTTTTTTTTTGAGACGGAGTCTCGCTCTGTTGCCCAGGCTGGAGTGCAGCGGCGCGATCTCGGTTCACTGCAACCTCTGCCTCCCGGGTTCATATGATTCTCCTGCCTCAGCCTCCTGAGTAGCTCACTACAGGTGTGCACCACCAGGCCCAGCTATCTTTTTTGTAGTTTTAGTAGAGACGGGGTTTCACCATATTGGCCAGGATGGTCTCGATCTCCTGACCTCAGGATCCACCTGCCTTGGCCTCCCAAAGTGCTGGGATTTCAAGGGTGAGCCACTGCACCCAGCTGAACGTACTCGGACAGCAAGGTCTGTTATCGGCTGACTGGGATCCCCCCCAAATTCACATATTTAAGTCATAAACCCTATTACCTCGGAATGTGACTACGTTTGGAGACAGAATCTTTAAAGAGGTAAAATGAGGTCATTAGGCTGGACCCTAATCCAACATGACTGGTGCCCCATAGGAAGAACAGATTAGAAACAGTATGCACAGAGGGGGAGATGGTGTGACACCATCGGGAAAAGGTGGTTATCTGCAAGTCAATGAGAGAGGCCTTGGAAGAAACAACCTTGTTGACACTCTGATCTTGGACTTCTGACCTCCATAACTGTGTGAAAAAAAATTTTTTTGTTGTTTAACAACATTGTTTAACCAGTGTCTGCATTGGTTATGAGAACCCTTGCAAATTAATATAAGGTTTCAAATGAGAAGGAATATGAAAGTCTAGGAAAATTGATATCTCTGGAGAAGTATACTTTTTTCATTTGTTGGGGGAGGTAGGAAATGAGGGATAGGGTAGTTGAGAGTGAAGTTCTCAAATTTCAGTCAACAGCGCCATGATATGGCTATGATCCATCATTCTCCTTACTCAGGAGATGTTTGGGCATAAAAAGTTAAAAAAGATCCATATGTTTTGAAACCAAAATATGTCCAATAATACAACTCATTTTAAACACAAACTAAAAATCACAGAGCAATAGTATAGGATGACTCCATTTGAATGTAAATCTCGACTCTTGTTAGGGCCTACATTAGACACTGAAAAAGTATTCCCATTTAAGCATGGAGGGGTGGCAAAGTTCTTCATTTAGTAAAGTAGGAAAATCTTAATCTTGTGATAGAGTCAAACATGTATGATATAGTTTGGATATTTGTCTGTGCCCAAATCTCATGTTGAATTGTAATCTCCAGTGTTGGAGATGGGGACTGGTGGGAAGGAGTGTTTGGGTCATGGGAGTGGATCCCTCATGGCTTGGTGTTGTCTTGGCGATAGAGTGAGAGAGTTATTTGGAGACCTGGTTGTTGTGAAGTGTGGCACCTCCCACTCCACTCTTTCTCTCTCTTGCACCTGCTTTCCCAATGTGATGTGGCTGCTCTCCCTCCTGCACCTTCTGCCATGATCATGAGCTTTCTGTGGCCTCCCTAGAAGCTGAGCAGATGCCAGCACCATGCTTCCTGTAAAGCCTGCAGAACCATGAGCCAATTAAACGTCTTTTTAAGGTAAGTTACCCAGTCTCAGGTATATCTTTCTTTTATTTTCTTTTTTTGAGACATAGTTTGGCTGTCACCCAGGCTGGAGTGCAGTGGCATGATCTTAAGCTCACTGCAACCCTGCCTCCTGGGCTCAAAGGTTATAAAAAGCTTATTTAACACCTTACCTCTGGCTCATATTGTTGTTGTTTTAAATTTGATACAGGGTCTTGCTTTGTTTCCCAGGCTGGTCCTGAACTCCTGGGATCAAGTGATCTTTCCTTCTTAGCTGGGATTACAGGCATGCACCACTGTGTCCAACTTGACATAATTCTTTCAAATATGTCTTTGCTGGGTGTGGCAGCTCACGCCTATAATCCTAGCACTTTTGGAGGCTGAGGCAGGAAGATCGTGAGAGTCCAGTTCAAGACCAGCCTGGGCAATATGGTGAAACCCCATCTCTACTGAATACACAAAAATTAGCCAGGTATAGTGGTACCTGCCTGTGGTCTCTGCTACTCAGGAGGCTGAGGTGGGAGGATTACCTGCGCCTGGGAGGCTGAGTCTGTAGTGGGCCGTGATTGTGCTACTGCACACCAGCCTGGGCAATGGAGTGAGATCCTGTCTCAAATTAGTAAATAAATAAAATTAAAAATAAATTAATGAATGAATAAATAAATAAATAAATACATGTTTCACCACTGGAAAAAAATCTGGTGATAAACTAAGCATATATTGATTTCTGTAACTGAGTTCTTATTATGGGTTAGGCAATATTATATGCAAGATAACGTGGAGAATAAGACAGACAAGGTCTCTAATTTACAGTCTATATTCTAGTGGTGGTATTGGTAGTGAGTATATAATAATCAGTGAATATATAGTATAAGCTGTTTTGATATTATCCTCAGAATCCCTGTCTAGGAATCACTGAAAGGAATTACATTTTCTAGACATGGGCACAAGCAGAATGCTGGACTTACAATATTTTCTCATGTGATAATAGGCAAGTTGCTTTCCTTCTATCTCAAAATCTCTTTTGGAGAATAATCTATTTTCCATTCATCATAATCTTAAAATGGCCTATCATTAGGGCCTTTAGTTTTTTAATTTGTATCCTGGCAGTGGAGACTGGTTAGGACCTATATTAAATAATAGTTTAGTTTACAGACCATAGGATACTTATTTATCATTAGATTTTATTTTACCTTTAATAGTCACCATCAGGAGGTTTCCTTTTTTTTTTTTTTTTTGAGATGAAGTTTTGCTCTTGTCTCCCAGGCTGGAGTGCAATTGCACAATCTTGGTTCACTGCAACCTCCGCCTCTGGGTTCAGGTGACTTTCCTGCCTCAATCTCCCGAGTAGCTGGGATTACAGACATGTGTCACCATGCCAGGCTAATTGTTGTATTTTTAGTAGAGACAGAGTTTCACTATGTTGGCCAGGCTGGTCTTGAATTCCTGACCTCAGGTGATCCACCCACCTCAGCCTCCCACAGTGTTGGGATTACAGGTGTGAGCCACTGCACCTGGCCAGGAAGTTTTCTTTTTAAAAAACATTTTAAAAGGCTACAGGTACGTGCCACCATGCTTGGCTAATTAAAAAAAATTATTTTTGGTAGAGATGGAGTCTGCTATGTTTCCCAGCCTGGTCTTGAACTCCTGGGCTCATGTGACCCTCCTGCTTCAGCCTCCCAAAGTGTTAGGATTACAGTCATGAACCACTGTGCCTGGCCGGGAGATTTTCTTAACAGACTATCCATGTCCAGTGGCAAGTGATAGGCAGCTAAGTCTTGAATAGTTGAAGTCATGGTGTGCATATGTTTTTGATAAAAAGATTATAGAGTTACTTGTCATCTCATTACACTGAAATGAGGTACACATTCATAAGTGCCCCATAAAAGAAAACTAGTAACGACAAGAGATGAAATGTATTGAGTACTTTTCCATGCATCAGGTTTCATGCTCCATGCTTCTGCCTGTCAGTTTGTTGAATCTTCACAACCACTGTAGGATATAGGGACTATTACCAGTCCTGTTTTTCAGATGAAGAAATGAGGCCCAGAAAAGGGTTAAGTAACTTTCTCAAATAAAAATTTACTCAGGCTGGGTGTGGTGTCCCATGCCTGTAATCCCAGCACTTTGGGAGGCCCAGGCAGGTCGATCACGAGGTCAGAAGTTCAAGACCATCCTGGCCAACATGGTAAAATCCTGTCTCTACTAAAAACATAAAAATTAGCCAGGCATGGTGGTGTGTGCCTGTAATCCCAGCTACTTGGAAGGCTGAGGCAGGAGAATTGCTTGAACCTGGGAGGCAGAGGTTGCAGTGAGCCAAGATCACGCCACTGCACTCCAGCCTGGGTAACAGAGCAAGACTTTGTCTCAAAAAAAAAAAAAATTGCTTGGTCACACACAGTGGTTCTCTCCTGTAATCACAGCACTTTAGGAGACTGAGGCAGGAGAATCGCTTGAGCCCAGGAGCTTGATACTAGCCTGGGCAACAACAACAACAAAATTAGCTGGGCATGGTGGCATGTGCCTGTAATTTCAGCTACTCAGGAGGCTGAGGCTGGCGGATTGTGCCCAGGGGCAGTGGGGCTGCCAGTGAGCCATGATCACACCACTGTACTCTTGCCTGGGCAACAAAGCAAGACTCCATCTCCAAATTTTTTTTTTTTTTTTTTTTTTTTGAGATGGAGTCTCTCTGTTGTCAGCCCGGTCTGGAGTACAATGGCATGATCTCGGCTCACTGCAACCTCTGCCTCCCAGGTTCCAGCAATTCTCCTGTCTCATCCTCCCAAGTAGCTGGGATTACAGGTACCTGCCACCATGCCTGGCTAATTTTTGTATTTTTAGTAGAGAGGGGGTTTCACCATGTTGGCCAGGCTGGTCTTGAATTCCTGACCTCAGGTGATCTGCTCCCCCCTTGGCCTCCCAGAGTGCTAGGATTACAGGTGTGAGCCTCTGTGCCTGGCTAAAACATTTTTAATGATGTTTCTCATGTTAGGTCCTCAAGCTGGTTTATGGATTTATTTTAGGTGACCAGCTATCCTGGTTTGCCCAGGATTGTTCTGGTTTTAGCACTGAATGCCCCAAGTCCCAGGAAAACCCTCGGTTGCTGGTAAACCAAGATGGGTGGTAACACAGATATTTCTTTTAATTATTTAAATCCTGTGTTGATTAGACTGTTGTTACAGAAGGGTGTTTCACTAAAGTCATCCTCACACATGGCTGCTCATCCTTCTTTAGGGGTAGTAGCCCCACTGGATTCCCTAATCCAAAGCCTATCTGCTGACTCCCTAGAAGATATTCTCTCAAAGAACTCTTATTTTCTTTGTTCTAATAGTTTTTTCACTATCTTGTCAAACCTCACTCATTTTCACTCATTTTTATTTTATTTACAGTGGCTCTTTGTTTATAGCACACGTTAACTTTGGCATAAAATGTTTAAGCAGGAACATTCTGAAGACCCTACCCTGGGGCATGAGAGTGTGGAGACCAGCCAGACAAGGTGAGTCAGTGCTGAATGTTGTAACACAAGGAATGTCCCCACGGGCCAGAGTAGACAGTGAAGCCATCACGTACATATGGTTGTTATTCTCATTGAAGTCTGCTGATGATCAGGTATTCATTTCTGTTGCCTGAAGTCAACCTGACTAGTAATCTTTTGAGATTTTCAATGAGAAGTAACTCTAGATAGAACCTTAAATGTGTGGGACCGTGTTGAAACTATAAGTTTAAACTTCCAGTGTGGAATACACTAAGATTATTAGACAACATATCAGTAATGGAGTGTTAGTTTCAGTGCTAAGTGGGAAATGAAGCAGTCTGTTTGTTGTTGACTGCTATTATCTAGTGTCTTTCATTTACCCAACAATTATGTGTTGAGTAATTTCTGTAGACCAGAAACGATGTTGGTGATAAAAGGAATATAAAATGGAATTAGATTCTGTCCCTTCCCTCAGGTTAGCTTATGTCCTAATAAGGAAGATGATGCATTCTCCTAAATGACCAAGGAAACTCTACCTCAAGGAATCTCATAGAAAGAAATTATAATAATTACATTGTTGGGCATATTGTGGAGGGATTGAAGTCCAGACTAAGGATTTAAACTTTAATAGGTTGTGGGAAACTACAGAGTTTTAAACAGGGTTAAGAGAATTGAAGTAGAATTGGATGACACTTAATTGCTCTTCATCTCACCCTGACATGCAAATTCATTTGTTTTTATCCATCTTTCCTCCCTAAAATGTAAACTCCGTTACAGTTAAGACTTTGTTTTGTTTTATTGCTGCTATTGCCAGCACCTAGAATGACACCTGGGATCTGGTAAATTCTTAAATATTTGTTCATTGTTGGATGGATTATTCCAGAGGCTCTCAAACTTTCTTCGTTTGTGGTGTTCTTTGTGCCTTAGAGACTTTTTATGGCACCTCTAGGCAAAACAAAAACAAAACAAAAACAACACAAAATTTACTATTCTATTGATTTCCAAACAATACTGTATTTGCTTTTTAAAGAAATCACAGTAACCATAGAAGCTCGGCTTCACAAAGATTTGACATCAATGAAAGGAATGTAGTGCTATCTAATGGTGAAACTGATTTACTGTAGGCTAGGAGTTCAGGCAGGGCCTGATAGATGTCAAGATATGCTTCACTTGAGAATTTAAAATAGCTTGTACTAGCCCTGCAAGTTTCCTGCTATGCCTTTTGGCAACTTGGTGCACAATTTGAAATAAAAATATTATTTTGAGTCCCTATGTCTTCTTCCATAGGACATATTTCTATGGTCCTACAAAATTTAGTATTTTTAGCAAGATTTTGCTTTTTCCAGCTGCTTTAGTTGCTGGGCATAAGCCACTGAATAGATTACAAAGATGAAACTGATTTGTGTGTTCAGAGTACCAAAATAAGTGCATGACATGGATCGATCAATTTATCCTGATGCCCTCTCTCACCATTCCTATTCAACATAGTATTGGAAGTTCTGACCAGGGCAATCAGGCAAGAGAAAGAAATAAAGGATATTTAAATAGGTAAAGAGGAAGTCAAATTGTCTATTTGCAGATAACATGATTATATATTTAGAAGACTCCATCGTCTCAGCCCAAAATTTCCTTAAGCTGATAAGCAATTTCAGCAAAGTCTCAGGATACAAAATCAATGTGCAAAAATCACAAGCATTCCTATACACCAATAACAGACAGAGAGCCAAATCATGAGTGAACTCCCATTCACAATCACCACAAAGAGAATTAAATACCTAGGAATACAACTTACAAGGGACATGAAGGATCTCTTCAAGGAGAACTGCAAACCACTGCTCAAGGAAATAAGAGAGGATACAACAAATGGAAAAACATTCCATGCTCATGGTTAGGAAGAATCAATATTGTGAAAATGGCCATACTGCCAAAAGTAATCTATAGATTCAATGCTATCCCCATCAAGCACCATTGACTTTCTTCATAGAATTGGAAAAAACCACCTTAAATTTCATATGGAACCAAAAAAAGACCCTGCATAGCCAAGATAATTCTAAGCAAACAAACGAACAAACAAAGCTGGAGGCATCATGCTACCTGACTTCAAACTATACTACAAGGCTACAGTAACCAAAACAGCATAATACTCATACCAAAACAGAGACATAGACCAATGGAACAGAACAGAGGCCTCAGAAATAATGCCACACACCTACAACCATCTGATCTTTGACAAACCTGACAAAAGCAGGCAATGGGGAAAGGATTCCCTGTTTAATAAATGATGTCAGGAAAACTAGCTAGCCATATTCAGAAAGCTGAAACTGCATCCCTCCCTTATACCTTATACAAAAATTAATTCAAGTTGGATTAAAGATTTAAACGTTAAGACCTAAAACCATAAAAACCCTAGAAGAAGGCTGGGCACTGTGGCTCATGCCTGTAATTCCAGTACTTTGGGAGGCTGAGGCAGGTGGATCACCTGAGATTGGGAGTTCAAGACCAGCCTGACCAATATGGAGAAACCCCATCTCCACCAAAAATACGAAATTATCTGGGCATGGTGGCACATGCCTGTAATCCCAGCTACTCAGAAGGCTCAGGCAGAAGAATCGCTTGAATCCGGGAGACAGAAGTTGCATAAGCCAAGATTGAGCCATTGCACTCCAGCCTAGGCAACAAGAGCAAAACTGTGTCTCAAAAAGAAAAAAACAAAAACAAAAGCAAAAAGGAAACCAAAAAAACCCTAGAAGAAAACCTAGGCAATACCATTTAGGACATAGGCATGGGCAAAGACTTCATGACTAAAACACTGAAAGCAATGGCAACAAAAGCCAAAATAGACAAATGGGATCTAATTAAACTAAAGAGCTTCTACATAGAAAAAGAAACTATCATCAGAGTGAACAGGCAACCTATAGAATGGGAGAAGATGTTTGCAATCTACCTATCTGACAAAGGGCTAATATCCAGAATCTACAAAGAACTTAAACAAATTTACAGGAAACAAAAAAAAAAACACCAAAAAGTGGGTGAAGGATATGGTCAGACATTTCTCAAAAGAAGACATTTATGTAGCCAAGAAACGTAGGAAAAAAAGCTCATCATCACTGGTCATTAGATAAATGCAAATTAAAATCACCTTGAGATACCACCTCACGCCAGTTAGAATGGTGATCATTAAAAAGTCAGGAGACAACAGATGCTGGAGAGGATGTGGAGGAATAGGAACACTTTTACACTGTTGGTGGGA
Organism: Cheracebus regulus; assembly: GCA_963574635.1. Taxonomy (NCBI): domain Eukaryota; kingdom Metazoa; phylum Chordata; class Mammalia; order Primates; family Pitheciidae; genus Cheracebus; species Cheracebus regulus. The sequence continues at coordinate 27,542 of CAUYQU010019355.1, read as the reverse complement.
TTGTAAATTAGTTCAACCATTGTGGAAGATAGTGTGGCAATTCCTCAAGGATCTAGAACTAGAAATTCCATTTGACCCAGCAATCCCATTACTGAGTATACACCCAAAGAATTAGAAATCGTTCTTTTATAAAGACACATGCATGTGTATGTTTATTGCAGCACTGTTCACAATAGCAAAGACTTGGAACCAACCCAAATGCCCATCCACGATAGACTGGATAAAGAAAATGTGACACATATACACCATGGAATACTATGCAGCCATAAAAAGGATGAGTTCATGTCCTTTGCAGGGACATGGATGAAGCTGGAAGCCATAATTCTCAGCAAGCTAATACAAGAACAGAAAACCAAACACTGCATGTTCTCACTCATGAGTGGGAGTTGAACAATGAGAACACATGGACACATGGAGGGGAACATCACACATTGGGAACTGTTAGAGGGTGGGGAGCTAGGGGAGGGATAGCATTAGGAGAAATATCTAATGTAGATGATGGGGTGATGGATGCAGACAACTACCATGGCACATATATACCTGTGTAACAATCTGCAAGATCTGCACATGTACCCCAGAACTTAAAGTACACTAATAATAATAATAATAACAAAAGAAAAGTCCTTTGAGAAGCCCTACGTTTAAAAAAAGGCTTATATTTGTTTTGCTTTGGGTTACCCAAAGTTACTTGACCACAATACCTGTTTTCATGTATCACCTATATATATTATGACTCCAATGATCATACTGTAAGAGACGTTGAACCCAGAGTAACATCATATTGAATGGGGGCTGGGTAAAATGAGGCTGAGACCTACTGAGCTGCATTCCCAGGAGGTTAAGCCATTCTTAGTCACAGGAAGAGATAGGAGGTCAACACAAGATACAGGTCATAAAGACCTTGTTGATAAAACAGGTTGTGGTAAAGAAGCCAGCCAAAACCCACCAAAACCAAGATGGTGATGATTGTGACCTGTGGTTGTCCTCACTGCTACACTTTCACCAGCATTACGACAGTTTGCAAATGCCATGGCAATGTCAGGAAGTTACTCTATATGGTCTAAAAGGGGAGGAACCCTCAGTTCCAGGAAATGCCAACCCCTTTCATGGAAAACTCATGAATAATCTGCCCCTTGTTTAGCATATAACAAAGAAATAACTATAAAAATAGGCAACCAGCAGCCTTTGGGGCTGCTCTGCCTATGGAGTAGCCATTCTTTATTCCTTTATTTTCTTAATACACTTGCTTTCACTTTACTCTATGGGCTTGCCTCAAATTCTTTCTTGTGTGAGAGACAAGAACCCTCTCTTGGGTCTGGATTGGGACCCCTTTCCAGTAACAATACTATAAGAGATGCTGGCTTGACATGCAGTAGTTTAAAAATGTATCCACACCATTTGATTCAAAGGTGTTCAAAAGAATGTTTTTGAGATCATTGAGTTTTTTTGGATCAGATTTCCCACTAGATGGTAGTGTTACAACATTGAAATCCTTCACAATAATGGCCTAGCAGCTCTAATTCAATTTCATAGGCATTTACTGAGTGCTTGCTGTTTGTAAGGTACTACTTCTGTGTAGGCTAATGACTGCTGAAACAAGGATCCAGGCCTTTTCATTCCCAAGCAATGCTGTTTCCCTTATGCTCTGCATAAGCACTTAAGAAGACAACTGCCCAGTGTCCTTAGCTAAGAGTCTTTGCAAAGTTATATACTTGCAACATTGCAAAAGACAATTTCTAAGGAGTTTATATAAGAAGGCACAGCTCTTTATGAGAATGCCAAAGTAGGTGCACAGAAGATCCATAAAACCTTATGAAAATGTTTCATGAGTTCCTAGATCCCAGGAAGGTGAGAGAGATAGTCTATTCTATTTCTTTATTTTCTCTTTTTCTTTCTTTCTTCTTTCTTTCTCTTTCTTTCTCTCTCTTCTTTCCTTCCCTCCCTTCCTTCCTTCCTTTCTTTTTCTCTCCTTCCTTCCTCTTTGTCTTTCCTTTCTTTCTTTCCTCCCCTCCCTTCCCTTCCTTCTTTCCTTCCTTCCTTCCTTCCCTCCCTCCATCCTTCATTTTCTTTCTTTTCTTTCTTTTGAGATGGGGTTTCACCATCTTGCTCAGGCTGGTCTCGAACTCCTGATATCATGATCCACCCACCTCAGCCTCCCAAAGTGCTGAGATTACAGGTGGGAGCCACGGTGCCTGGCCAGTCTGTTCTAGAAACAGTTCAGCTCTAGGAAAAACAGAGCAGGCCTAAAGCAGTTATAACATATGATTAATACATATACTCTAGGTTACAGTATGATGTATGACCTGGACACCTGTCTTACAATTTTGAAGCTATTCGCTAGGCTGGTGTGTAATGTTGCAACAAGAAGTGACTTTAAGGGCTAGCTCATTTGAGACCACTATTTTGTAAATGAAATAGCAGAGGTTAAGGGAAAAATAATTTGTCAGGATCACAGAAAGTTCTGTAGAACACACAATAATGGTGTAAAATCTAAACAGATGTGTCTTTGCATCCTTATTCTGGCTGCCATCATTTCAGGAACCTCTGATTTATATATTTTTCCCTGAAGTAAAACACAATTTCAGGGCTGGTACATTGTGATTGTTTCTGCCTGTCCGCAACTTGGTTTCTTCATGATCCTTGTATTATGAGCAGAAATCTGATTCACAGAACTCTCTACATTTTTCCATTGTGGAATGAAATCATCTCTGCTCCCTGGAGTCTGGCATGGTGCCTAGCACCTGCTCGGGAATCTCATAGGGACGGATACATCTATTTTAACCCATCTCCTCATCACCATATGAACTACAGACAGACAGTTATGCTGATGTACTGGGGGTGAGGTGATCAGTTTGATAAAACCTTCAGATCACTCCTTCATTTTTAGTAATTTTTTTTTTTTGAGACAAGATCTTGCTCTGTCACCCAGGCTAGAGTGCAGCAGCATGAACATAGCTCACTGCAGCCTCGCCCTTTTTGAGTTCAAGTGATCCTTCCACCTCAGCCTCCCCAGTAGCTGGGATGACAAAAAAATTTTTTATAGAGACAAGGTCTTGCCATGTTGCCCAGGCTCATATTGAACTCATGGGCCCAAGCAATCCTTCTGCCTTGGCCTTCCAAAGTGATGGATTATAGGTAGGAGCTGCTGCACCCAGCTTTGGAAACAGCTGTTTTTAAGAATTTTTGGAAACAGCATTGCTTTTCCTCAGCCACCCCTCCCTCATCCCATATGGCTTCTGTATTATGATTTTATATTTATTTTTATTTTTGTTTTTTTGAGATGGAGTTTTGGTCTTGCTCTGTCACCCAGGCTAGAATGCAGTGGTAAGATCTTGGCTTTCTGCAATCTCAGCCTCTTGGGTTCAAGTGATTCTCCTGCCTCAGCCTCCTGAGTAGCTGGGATTATAGGAGCATTCCACCATGCCCAGCTAATTTTTTTGTACTTTTAGTAGAGATGGGGGTTTCACCATGTTGGCCAGGCTGGTTTCGAACTCCTGACCTCATGATCAGTCGCCTTGGTCTCCTAAAATGCTGGGATTACAAGCATGAGCCACCATGCCCAGCCCATGATTTTATATTTGTAAACTCCTTCTTCATTATGATATTTACAAATGCATTTCTAGTTTCACCTAGTATTTTTTTTTCATATTGGCATTTGAATATTTAGTCATTCTAGGTTTTATTTTCAGGTAGTTTTCTTACACCATTTATTCACTTGTCTATCCTTTCCTCACTGTTTTGAAGTGTTATATTTGTTATGATTTTAAAAACGTATAATTGGATCTGTTTCTAAAATTTTATTATATTTTACAAAATTATATTTTTATTGCTCTGATGTTTTCCTGTGGAGAGAATGGTATATATTATTTTCTTTGGAACAAATGGATAAACACACATTTAATAAATATTGTTACTATTTAATATGGAGATGGTTAGCTAAGTGAACAATATACTCACTCTCAATATTATATAAATTGACAGACTCAAGAAGAGCTAGTTTTTATTGCTGTAAAAGCTTGAGATTATGGGAGATGACCAAGGACTGTGTGGTCACCTGAGCTGAAGGAGTTTGCACATTTTTCACATATCTACTCTCATGGATATCTCAGGTAGATCTTGCCTATGTTTGGGAAGCATACGTGGTAATTGAGAATCAGTCTAGAAAACACATTGTCTCCTATTCTGGAGACATAACCGTTACATATTTAAAGACTGTTGAAGGCAGTGAGGTAGGCGGTGAAATTCGACTCGAGAGGTGGGGTTTGGGCACTGGACAGATTGAGGACTAGCTAAAAATGGCTGGGGCAGAAGCAGTTTTCAATCGGACAGGCCCACCAGTGTGCCATGTCAATTTACCATTGTCATAGTAACATCCGGGAGTTACTGCCCCTTTCTATGGCAAATGAACCAATGATCCAAAAGTTATACCCCTTCTCTAGAAATTTAATTTCTGCATAATCCACCCCTTAATCTGTATACAATTGCCTGTGCTTGTAAATAGGACTGCAAAACTTCCCTGAGCTGCTACTCTCTGCCTAGGGGTAGCCTTGCTCTGCAGGAGCAGCCATGGGGCTGTAACACCACAGAAGCTGTAACAGTACCTGTTCAATAAAGCTGTTTTCTTCTACCTCTGGATTGCCCTTGAATTCATTCCTGGGGAAAGCTAAGTACCCTCACGGGCTAAGCTCCACTTTGGGGCTCTGCTGCCCTACATCAGCAGGACCAGAATAATCCTCAAGAGCAAGATCAAAATGTCATTTTCAAGTTTCTGAACTAGAACAAGGAAACAAAAAAGCATAGATAATAGTAGATTGCATGAGTACATTATGAGGATTGAATGAGATATCAAAAGGTTATCCAGCCCAGATTAGATGACTAATGATCTTTTCCCTCCCCTCCCCTCCCTTCCCCTTCCAGAGTCTCGCTCCATCACCCAGGTTGAGGTTGGAGTACTGTGGCGCCATCTCGCCTCACTGCAACCTCTGCCTCCCAGTTTCAAGCAATTTTGCTACCTCAGCCTCCTGAGTAGCTGGGACTACAGGGGCCCACCACCGCGCTTGGCTAATTTTTTGTACTTTTAGTAGAGATGGGCTTTCACTGTGTTAGCCAGGATGGTCTGGATCTCCTGACCTCATGTGATCTGCCCGCCTTGGCCTTCCAAAGTGCTGGGATTACAGGCGTGAGCCACCGCCCGATATTATCTTTTCTAAAAGAAGTTCTATGTTATCCTTGTTGTCAACAGAGACTTTAGTAAGAATATAGACAAGAAGAAATTCCTCAAAATTCGGAGCTGATCAGTCTTCTTTCAATTTGCTAAAATAACAACCGCATAGATCAAAGTAAGCATTAGATTTAAATTTTTTGAAATGTGGAATGTTTTCCTTTCTCTGTCATTCTTAACATGGAATATGTGCCTAACACTACACACTTCACATGAAAGTTTGTTGCTTTGACTGTATGGGTACAGTAACTTGTTTGTTTTTTGAGGAGGGAGGGTCATATATACCTTTGTTAATACTTCCATAAGTTAGGTCAAAGGTACAGGTCTTTAATTTGGAAGTATACTGTAGAGCTCTAGCAGACACCTTGTTAATGAGAAAATTAATAGTTGGTTAAACTAGGATATATTGATCTTTGTTCTTGAGGAGGAACTGTCAAAGATGCTATCACTGTAGGTCTGATGCCCCAAGGTTGGAAACCATTGTGCTGAGTTCAACAGTTTTTGTATCAAGTCAAGAGTTTTGACTATCTTTTGTTTCGCAATTCAAAAACCATACCTTAGCCAGCCAGCTAAGAGGTCCAGCTTGAGGAGCTGTTTGTCCAAAGACATAAGTAGGAACTGAGGTGAAATTACAAATCTAGAACAGTCTTGAAATCACCTGCCATAGATTGTTTTATCAGAACAGCACACTTAGGTAGCAAGAAGTTAAAAACCTTGTGTGGTAGACTGACTGCATGGATGCTCACATTCTCTATCCCTCTCTGACTGTGCTCTTTGCCAGGTAACTTGTGGGCCCTTCCACTCTGATTTTGAGCTCAGGCAGTTGACTTGCTTTGTCCAATGAGATGTCGTAGGGTGACCAGCTACTCTGGTTTGCTTGGAGTTGAGGGTGTTTCCTGGATGTGGGATAGACCAGGAAAATCAGAATGAGCTGGTTATCCTAAGACTTAGGAAAGTGACCAAACAGAGGCTGAAAATGCTCTTTCACTGGTGGCTCTTGTCCTTATCCTGAAGATTCCAGGTTAGCCAGCTGGATGAGGAGCAACACATGGAATAGAGCTGGATTCTCCCAGTTCTTCCGGCCAATGAGTTTTAGATCAGCTGATACTTAGTGGACTGCAATGGCATTCATGAGCTCAGCCAGATCAGTGGAAATCCACAGACTCCTGAGCTGGATAAATCTCTGTTGTTGCATGCCAGTGAGGTTTTATGGTTGTTTTATATGCAGCTTTATTGTGCAGTAGATAAATGACATACCTAGTTACATTTATTTAACATATAGAGGAATTATTTTGATTTGTTGACGAATTAGAAAATAAAGAGTGGAAAGGTCCTTAATCTGTAAAATCTGCCCATTGTAAGTTTCTGTGTTTGAAATTATTTTATTCTTTTATTTATTTATTTATTTATTTTTGAGATGGTGTCTCCATCGCCCAGGCTGGAGTGCAGCGGCACAATCCTGGCTCACTGCAACCTCGGCTTCCTGGGTTCAAGCTATTCTCCTGCCTCAGCCTCCTGAGTAGCTGAGACTACAGGAACGTGCCACCATGCCCAGCTAATTTTTGTATTTTTAGTAGAGATGGAGTTTCACCATGTTGACCAGGCTGGTCTCGAACTCCTGACCTTGTGACTTTGTAATCCCAAAGTGTTGGGATTACACTTTGAGCCACCATGCCCGGCCTGAAATTATTTTATAATTTAGATATCATTATCTCAATATTCCCAGATGATCGAATTGACTATGATTTTTCAGGATATAGCTGAAAAGTCAGAGAGGTAGCTTAGCAGAACTCCATGCACAGAGATTTGGGAATCATTTCCCAGTAAAGTCTGTGCCTTGTGGCTTCATGGCTGTTGGTGGTTCTATGTGAATTGCTCTGTGCTTTGGATGAGGTAGCCTGGTCCATTTCTCTTTCTTCTCAGCTTCTTCTCTTTATTATTTGAAGACATGTTTCACCTTTCTGGAAATGTATGTGCTTCACTTTTTACTAGAACACCTATTTGAACAGTCCATTACCATTTATTTTCTGCTCATGAAAAATAGAATTTTGCATAAGTAATCATCCTCTGAGTTTTCTGATAAGGAAACTGAAATTTGCAAAAGTTATATCATTTTGCCCCCAGAACAGCCAGCAAGTTAATGGAAGAAGCAGGATTGGAACTTGAGACCATTGACTGCTAGTGTAAATGTGCTTCACTCATCTCAGGAGCGTTTCCTCAGGGACAGAGAAACAGCCCCCTCCTCTCTCCTCCTCACAGCCTTCTCACTGTGGAGGATTCTGGCCTGCCCTACCCTTCTCTCAGCAGAAAGGTTTGGTTGCCAATCTCAGTAAGATTAAGTTTAAGCCAATTTGCTTTTGTAAGGGTAAATACAAAATGAGAAAGAAAAAATTTCCTTTGTGTAAAAGGGAAAAGACACTCCATCCTTTTCCTTAGAGCATTTTCTTTAGAAAACGTGGGATTGTAAATTCTTCCTTTGTCTTTTTAAGATGTATATAACCTTTTTTTCTTCTTCTTTTTCTTTTCTTTCTTTCTTTCTTTTTTTTTTTTGAGGCGGAGTCTCACTCTGTGGCCCAGTCTGGAGTGCAGTGGCGAGATCTCACCTCACTGCAACTCTGGCTCCCGAGTTCAAGCGATTCTCCCGCCTCAGCCTCCTCAGTAGCTGGGATGACAGGCGCCCGCCACCACGCTCGGCTAATTGTTTTGTATTTTTAATAGAGACGGGGTTTTGCCGTGTTGTCCAGGCTGGTCTGGGACCTCTGACCTCAGGTAATCCACCCTCCTCGGCCTCCCGAAGTGCTGGGATTGCAGGGGTGAGTCACCAGGCTCGGCCAAGATGTATATAAACCTTTTAAAACCTAAATAAGCCTCCTGCCTGTTTTATAACCCAGGAATTAGGAACTGGGAGCCATCTCTTTGAAATGCAATCATCAAGGAATATAGTGTCCCTATCTCTCAGTTTCTGGGACATGGCAGGAGCTTAGTTTCATGGATGCCTACTCCTAAATTACCTCCAGTTATAAAGATATGAGAAATGTCTTTCTTTTGGATAAAGCCAGATTGCAAACACAAATGGCCATTGCAATTACCAGGTGAAACTGGGATGTATGTGACGAATAGTTGTTAAGGCCTCTTCCTTGGGGAGTAGTTATTGTTTATCTTGAGAACATGTATGTAATGGCATGTGTCTGCTTAGCTATATAAAAGGGTGAGAGTTTCTATCTTTGCAATCTTAGTGGAATGCCTGTGATACGTGTCGTACCTCGTTTAATGCTTACTTGGTAATACAACTGTGTCCTTTCTCCTCTACCTTTTGGAGACATTTTCTGAGTTGGCAGGGTATTCTGTTTTTAATTATATTTTTCCAACACATGATAAATAGTAGTGAGACAGAGGGAGAGATAGGAACAAACGTTGCCTAGACTAGAAGAGGAATTTTTAGGTGGCTTTGGAGAGAGAAACAGACTCAAGAGGCACTTCAAGTAAGAGTGTGGGTGGGAGAGGAAAAAGAGGATTTCCAACAAGTATTATTAGGCACGATATGTATCTTCTTTCCTTCACAGCATTGAAGAAATAGAAGTAAAGAACTCGGTTTAAAAATTGAAATTATTTTTTGCTAACACGGATCATGATCACTGATGATATTGGGTGAAAAACTGAAATTGCTCAGGTTATATTGTTTTGTTCCGGCTTTTTTTTTCGGTTGTTTTTTGGACCCATAACATCACTCTGGGCCTAAACAAAACAAAGCACAGTTCATAGCAATACAAGTAAAATCAAGATTTATGTTCTGAAATCTTCCTTCAGTTGCATTCAGATAGCACACATGCCTCAAAATATTTAGCATCCCTTAACTATATTTATCTTCCAAAAACACTTGAACAAACATATCAATAGAGAGATGAGCAAAGAATACAAATAGTCAATTAAAAATTCATACCATGAGTACATGTATAAAAATGGTTGAAATGCACTAGCAATTAAGGACATGCAATTTAAGATGACCATGAGATGCCAATTTTTACTCGGCAAAGATAAAATGATAATTTCCGCTGGGTGTGGTGGCTCACGCCTATAATCCCAGCACTTTGCGAGGCCAGGGCAGGTGGATCACCTGAGGTCAGGAGTTTGAGAGCAGCATGACCAACATAGTGAAACCCCATCTCTAGTAAAAATACAAAGTTAACTGGGTGTGGCGGTGCATGCCTGTAATCCCAGCTACTCGGGAGGCTGAGACATGAGAATCGCTTGAACCTGGGAGGTGGAGGTTGCGGTGAGCCAAGATCACGCCATTACACTCCAGCCTGGGCAACAAGAGTGAAACTCCATCTCAGAAAAAAAAGGTAATTTCCAATTTAGACAACGCTATATGAAAATGTGAATTTTCAGAATTTAAATTAATGTAACTTTTTCTATAACTTGTACATTAAAATGTGTATTTCATCCACAACTTTTCTTTTACACTTATGTCCAATAAAAAAATCTGACAATATTCTTACATTATGGCTTTTAACATAAAAAATTTGAAAATGCTATTATTGTCCAGCAATAGATTTGATAAATTACAGTATATTCATATAATATTCATACAAATAGTATTTAACCATTAATATGATTTTTAATGTTCATTGACTTAGAAAAATAGTCTCAATGTGTCAAACCAGAAAAGCAGATTTCATAATAGTATGCGTAGCATAATCTATTTTCTTTAAAAACATTTTGAAGGACATATACCAAAATGTTACATGAGGCGACGCACAGTGGTTCACACCTATAATCCCAGCACTTTAGGAAGTTTAGGTGGGTGGATTGCTTGAGGCCAGGAGTTCAAGACCAGCCTGGGCAACATAGTGAGACCCTGTTTCCACAAAAAATAATAATAATAAAAAAGAAATTAGTTGGGCATGGTGGCAGGCACCTGTAGTCCAAGCTACAGGCAGGAGGATTGCTTGAGGCTTACGGCCAGGAGTTTGAGTTTATAGTGAGCTTTGATTGCACCACTACACTCCAGCCTGGGTGACAAAGCAAGACTTTGTCTCTGTCTCTTAAAAAAAAGCATTATTTCTAAATCTATGTTTTTTTGTACTAATTTGCTTTTTTGGTAAGAGCTCTATTGGGCTCAGCAAACTAACACAGGAACAGAACACCAAATACCACATATTCTCACTCATAAGTGGGAGTTGAACAATGAGAACACATGGACACAGGGAGAACATCATACACTCAGGCCTATAAGGGATTGTGGGGCAAAGTTTTCACAGGGCTTAAAACCTAGATGATGGGTTGATAGGTGCAGCAAACCGCCACGGCACATGTACACCTGTGTAACAAACCTGCACATTCTGCACATGTATCCCACAATTAAGGTAAAATAAAAAAAAGTTGCCAAGTTACAAATGTCACAATTTATTAATAAATATTTGTTCAGTACCTCTTGTTGTTGCCTTGTCAGAAGCTAAAGATACTACAATGAATAAAATAAAACTGCATATATTTTTTTTAAGAGAAGCTTTATCGGGACATAATTCACATATACCTGTGTTACTTTTACATTTCTTTTGTTAGGTTTCATCAGAGGTTTTATAAAGCTATTGTTATTATCATTTACTATCATGAATATCTTTTTAAAAGTTACATTTTCCTTCCTCCCTCTCCCTCTCCCTCCCTCCCTCCCTCCCTCCCTCCCTCCTTCCTTCCTTCCTTCCTTCCTTCCTTCCTTCCTTCTCTCTTTCTCTTTCCCAGGCTGAAGGGCAGTGGTGCAATCATATCTTACTACCACCTGTAACTCCTGGGCTCAAGCAATCCTCCCATCTCAGCCTCCTGCATAACTAGGACTATAGCCACCACACATGGCTACTTTAACATTTTTTTGTAGAGACGAGATCTTGCTATTTGCCCAGGTTGGTCTGGAACCCCTGCCCTCAAGCAATCTTCCTGCCTCAACTTCCCAAAGTGCTACATTTACAGTCATGAGCCATCATGCCCGGCCAAAATTACATTTTCTAGATCAAACATAGGAAATGCTTTTGAAGTACATTTATAATAAAAAACTACTTCCAGTCAAAACATTTTAAAGAATTTATTACATGAAAAAAGACCTCTAAACAATTGCTTTTCAATACTTTCACCAATTTTTAGCACTGTGGGGGAACATAAAAAGAAACAAATCACTAAACAAATGTAATAAATAAAAAGAAATGAATTAATTTATGTGACACCTCTGTTCAAAAGCCTCTGGTACCTCCCCATACCTTTGGGACATCAGCTTTCAAACCTATCCACAATCTGATTCTAATTCTAACACTTCAATTTATTGATTGGTTATTTGGCTGATTCTTTTCACAAACCCTATAGTTGCCAGATACTTTCCAATTTTCTCTTGTACTTGGGCCTTCCATAACTTTTGTTGCGATTTAAATATGCTCTATACATTGCTGCCTCCCTGCCCATAGGGATCCTCATGAATCAGAGTTCATTTATTTAACATCTACTATCCATTAAGGTACACTCAAGAACCAATTATTTTTCAAATATTCTAATTCATTTTTCTTCCATTTGAAATAGCTCAGTTTTCTACTATTCAGTCTAAATAGACTATAAACTGTGAGAATTCAAGTTAGAAGCTTTGGGATTAAGGTTGACTGAGGAGGTCTGATGATGACAACTGTCCCTTATTGAGGATGGAGTTATTCATCTGACCTTGCTGCCTCAATGGTAACACCTTTCTATCTTGTTGGCCTAGACATGTGCTTAACTTGGGAAAATTTACAATTGAATTTCATATGTAACAGAGTGGTTAATTCCAATCCTAAGGTAAAACATTATGGCCCTGCAGGATGTAAATTTTGATGGCAGTATTTTCAAATCTGTTTATAATTATCCTAAGTGCATTTCTCAATGTGTTTTAGATCGAATTGGGATGTATAGTTTACCCCTATATTTTAGAATTAGTTCCACAGGAAAAAGGTCATAAAAGACCATCCATGACCCACTTATTTCCTTTTCCATTGTTTTCTATTGGGATCCTCTGTTATAGCAGCACCTGTTTTCTTTTCTTTCTTTCCTTTTTTTTTTTTTAAAGACAGTGTCTTGCTCTGTTGCCCAGGCTAGAGTGCAGTGGTGAGATGTTGGCTCACTGCAGCCTCTGTCTCCCAGGTTCAAGTGATTCTCCTGCCTCAGCCTCCCAAGTAGCTGGGATTACAGGCATGTGCCATGACACCTAGGTAATTTTCATATTTTTAGTAGAGACGGGGTTTCACCATGTTTGTCAGGCTGTTCTAGAACTCCTGACCTCTAGTAATTCAACTGCCTTGGCCTCCCAAAGTGCTGGGAGTATAGGCATGAGCCACTGGGCTTAGCCTGCACCTGTCTTCTAAGTTTCCTTCCTGTCTCTGCTTGTGCAGTGTCTTCAGCCTCTATTGCATTCCCTGTTTTTTTATTCATTAAAATTCCACTAAATCTTATAGATTTGGCTGAAGACCCATTTATGTCATTATTGCTAATTAAATTGGGTCTAAATTTTTTTTTTTTTTTTTTTGAGATGGTGTCTTGCTCTGTTGCCCGGGCTGGAGTGCAGTGGTGCGGTCCCTGCTCACTGCAACCTCTGCCTTCTGGATTCAAAATATTCTCCTTCCTCAGCCTCCCAAGTAGCTGGGATGACAGGTGTGTGCCACCACACCCAGCTAATTTTTGTATTTTTAGTAGAGGTGGTGTTTCACCATGTTGGCTGGTGTGGTTTTGAACTCCAGCCTGGGGTCCTTATCAGATAGGAAAGGCTAGATTTTCTTATCAGCTAGGAAAGGCTAGGTTATACTGTGGTAACAAACAGTCCAATCTCAGTCACTTAACACAAATTTTCTATCTTTGTTGGATTTCATGTTCAACATGGGTTGGCAGTAAGGATCGCTCAGTGAAGTGACTTGAGGACTCAGGGTGAAGGAGACTATTTTGACATGTGCTTCCATGATCACAGAAGCAGTGGGGAGGGACCATGCCACACTGACACTTAAACCTTCTGCTTGGAGGCCAGGGGTGGTGACTCATGCCTGTAATTCCAGCACTTCGGAAGGCCGAGGTGGGTGGATTGCGAGGTAAGGAGTTCGAGACCAGCCTGACCAACATGGTGAAACCCTGTCTCTACTAAAAATACAAAAATTAGCCAGGCATGGTGGTGTGTGCCTGTAATCCCAGCTACGTGGGAGGCTGAGGCAGGAGAATTGCTTGAACCCGGGAGGCAGAGGTTGCAGTGAGCTGAGATTGCACCACTGCACTCCAGCCTGGGCAACAGAGCAAGACTCCATTTCAAAACAAACAAACAAACAAAATCTTTGGAAGTAATCCACTTTCTTTGTACTCATATGAGTACATATTCCATATTCCAAAGCAAGTCATGTGTCCACACTTAACTTCAAAGAGGGACACCATGTACGCTGAATGCAGGGAGCCAGAAAGATTTGGTGAATAATAATGAGATATATCTTTCACAGCACTTACAGCACTATGCATAAAACAAATTCCCAATGAATAGGTGCTTGTTGAATGAATATTGGTATGCTTAGGAATGGAATTAGCGTCCCCAGTTAGCTATGCAAATAGCTTCTCTATTTGAGTAAGTTTACAATACCATAAAGGGTTTTGTCTTGCTGGGTAGATAGAAAGTTGCTATTACCTTTATTTCATAAGTTGTTCAGAGCTGATGTGAAACACTGCAACTGTGTCACAGAAGCCTTATATTTTAATGTGGGGAGGAGGGTACTAATAGGTCATCAAGTTCTGGTCTTATCTATCCCTCATCTATGTTTTCCTAAAGTGGTTATTCAGCCTCTGCTCTAGTATCTCTATTACTAAATAGACTAAAAGTTCTGCAAGAATTTCTTACTGAAATAATTAGATTTCAGTAGAGTCTTTTATGTAGGTCTGTGATTTACAAATTTATAGTTCTCGGTTTTAGTTTTAGAGTGCTTTCAATTTATGAAACACCTGTTAGCACGAAGGACATTATTAGGAAAATAAAAAGCAATTGATGTGTCCTACTCCAAACTGTGGGTAAATTGCTGCTTTAATGTGGTTGTTCTGTTTTATGCCTCAGCTTTGTCCTACCTTGGTGAATACTGAGGCATAATGCTGCAATTTAGTCAGGAGAGCACCAGGTGGTACATAATGTCATCACTGAAGATGCCGTTACTATGGCATCCAGAACCCTATTCCAGCTCTATGCTTTCACCATCTTTCTCTGTTTTCACAGAGGGACAGAAGCTGCTGCAAATCAGATTTTAATATTTTAAGTGTAGCTAGAAGGTTTTGTTCTTTGTCAAGATAGGTGTTCTTTGCCATCATTCTTTTTTGTCAAGGAGTCTCACAGTGCGTAATCCACAGCTTTCTTTGGTGTTGATAGAATATTTTAAAGTATTACCATTGTAATCTGACAGTCGAACTAAAAGAAAGAGAACGAACCTCTGGGAAACATACTAGTGAATAGGATGTTGACAGACTTCTGTGCACTGTGGAGTCTCGCTGGTAAATTAAATGATTGTCCTTGTTTATAACAACCTTAAAATATATAGATTGTTTATTTGGTTCTCCAGACACTGAAGGATAGTCTTCCACGTGGAAAATCTTTAAGGAGAACTCTGAATACAACAAAGGCTTACGATGTTAATGTTCCTGTTCATTAATCCTAACAAACTTTATGGCAATAACTCAATGATAAAGTGGGATATTCTGATATGACCTTTAAGAAAGAGAAAATGGAAATCTGAATCTCACAATCAGCATTTCCTAAAGTCTGTTCTGCAGGATGTTATTGAATGCTATTCAACAAATGATTTCACTGAAAAATGCTGAGTTAAAGTAAATTAAGCAGATTTACTCATTGCAGAAATTCACGGGAATATATTAAGGCACAGTGTGAATTTCCGAGTTGGCTAACAGATGTAGCATTTTTTGTTCTTTTTCTTTTTTTTTTGAGACAGGGTCTGGCTGGAGTGCAGTGGCACTATCATGGCTCACTGCAGCCTTGATCTCCTGGGTCCAAGTGATCCTTCTGCCTTAGCCTCCCAAGTAGCTGGGACTACAGGTGCATGCCACCATCGGCTAATTTTTGTAAAGATGAGGTTTTGCCATGTTGCCCAGGCTAGTCTCAAACTCCTGAGCTCAGGCGATCTACCCAGGTCAGCCTACCAAAATGCTGAGATTACAGGTGGGGGCCACTGTGCTGGGCCTCATTTTTCATTCCTGTTTCACCATGAAAAACTTTTCTTTTTTTTTAAAGAGTAATTTAATGATTTTATATTCCCCCAAACAAATTTTAAGAAGACCTGCCCTAAATTCATCTGTCATAGGTACTACCTAAGTAAACCATTTCTCACGTCATAAAGCAATGTGTGTACAAGCAGATGAAGGCATAATTATTGTAGATAACAATCAATTAACATGCTATGGCATACTCTTCTGTGACAGATTATTGAACAGACTCACTGATTTAGCTGCATGCACCTGGAGATTATCAGAAACTTGAACCTCCTGTGATCTGAGGGCAATTGAGCAAGCTCCATTGTGAAGACACTATCCCTTCATGAATATAAAATATAGATACTGACCAGTCGTATGTATAACATAGTGGGATACAGTCATGTCCTTAGTTTGCTCATATTCTCATTGGAAAGGGCAGTTTTATACATATGAAAAGTGAAATATCACCATAATTAAAGATTGAATTGAATTCTAAATGTGTTCTGCAGGCAAAAGTCTGTCAGACTTTAGAAAAGGGAGAGATGATTGGTTAGAAGGCTTCAGTAGTAGGTGAAATTTGGATTAACTTTGAAAAATTGTCTAAGATTTCCAGAGGTTGAATTGGACTATAAACTCAGTAGTTCTCTCTCCTCTGCCCCCAAATCCCTCTCTCTGATTATCTTGGTGATGACTTTAGACATGGCACACTGAATGATAGAGTATGACACTGGATAATCCAGATATTTCCATACTGTCCCACTCACCTCTTGTAATCTAACAAAATATTTCTTCCATCTAAAAATGGCATACATACTAATTCCTGAAAAGAATGAGGAAAAAGGCAGAAAAACGGTGTAAGAAAAAAAATTTAAAGCAGCTTTGCTGCTTCTTTGAAGGTCATCCTTTGTAGGTTTCTGTCTTTTAACTACAGCATAAGAAAAATTGGTACTATTTCAAGTCCTATAGATTTATAAAATCTTTTGCTATTTCTTTATTACACAATTAATTCATTGTTCATTATACTAACATAGAAAATAAAAATAAAAGAATTAAAAAATGAAACAAAAATGTAAAAATGTTAAGGCCAGGCATGATGGCTCATGTCTGTAATCCCAGCATGTTGGGAGGCTGAGGTGGGAGGATCTCTTGAGGCCAGGAGTTCAAGACCAGCCTGGACAACCCAGTGAGACCCTGTCTCTCTTATATTAAAAAAAGTAAAAGTTATAAGCCCTGAGATAAACAGCAAATACATAGAAAATTATACATATAATTTAAAATCATTCCATGTATATATTCATAATGTTGTAAATATCCATATCTACTTATATATGGAAAGCTATATAATATTTATGAAATATATATATCTATATTTGATCTGAATTTGAAAAAAGTGGGATTATGTCTTCATGTTGTACTGAAACCTGATTTTTTTTGTATAACAGTTTAATATGTATGTATTTTTTATCCATGATCTGTTGAGCCCATCCCCTATTGTTAGATTTTTATTATTTTATTGTATTTTATTTTTTTGAGACAGAGTCTCACTCTTTTGCCCAAGCTGGAATACAATGGTGTGATCTCAGCTCACTGCAACCTCCTCCCCTTGGGTTCAAGCAATTCTCCTGCCTCAGCCTCCTGAGTAGCTGGGATTACAGGCGTCTGCCACCATGCCCGGCTAATTTTTGTATTTTTTAGTAGAGACATAGTTTCACCATGTTGGTCAGGCTGGTCTCGAACTCCTGACCTTAGGTGATCCACACAGCTTGGCCTCCCGAAGTGCTAGGATTACAGGCGTGAGCCACTGTGCCTGGCCTATTGTTAGATTCTTAGAATGTTGATTTTATAGATTTGACAAATGCATATTTTTGAATAAGTAATTCAAATGATTGAATTATAACTGAGTTCTTAAAATGAAAATCATCCAATATATAAAAAATATTATTGTTATTTTTGTTGCTAACCAGTCTTGGTGCTATGATATGACACACCAGTAGTCAAGGCACTGTGACACACTAAGAGTTTCCCAACCTAAGTCTACTCATTTCTCAAATGTGTTTTATAGTGAAAACAAACAATACCCAAACTGTGAATTCAGATATTTTCAGTCTAGTTTAGAAAAAGCAGTGTTTCTTTATCTTTCATTTCTTTATGTGGAGGGAGAAAAGCTCCTTTCGGAAACCAACTATTGCCACTTTATCCTCTCTGGGCACTTAAAATATTCTGATTGCACCTGTGTCTCAGTTACTGGCGTGGAATCAGCCACATGCAGGGAACCTCTAACTGCTTCTGTTATTGTTTTTAAGCTACCCTTGTGTAAGAGAGACAGTAGAGAGACAGGAAGAGAGTACAACACACCGATATAACAGCGGTTCTCAGCTCTCGGTGCACATTAAAAACATCTGCAAATCTTAACGGATACTCTTACCCAGGCTCTTTAGGAAAGGCTGATTCAATCAGTCAGAGGTGGATTCTAGGGATCACCATTTTAAAGACTTTCCAGGTTTCCAGGTAATTCTAACGAACAAACGGTTTGAGGACCACTAATGTAGAGAAACCAATTATATATAGAGAGACACTAGAAATGACTTTTAAATTTCCCTCAGTTGTCAAAAAGAAGCAGTTTCAGAACAAATAGAATAACATAATGTTTTACTTTACAATCTAAGGAGTAAATTCAGAGAATGCACCATTCAGAAAGGCGAGGCAGGCAGAAAACAGAATAGGTTCCATAGGGTACAGACAAAATGATGGTTATAGATTATTTAGAAGGAAGTTGGGGTTATTTAGAAGGCATGTTTAGTCTTTGGGTTTGAAATCATGAAAACGATTACATTTTTCTCTTCCAAATGTCCTTTTGATTCAGAGTTATATACAATATCAAGTGGAGAGAACCATTAATTTTACTTATATGGAAACTTATAATATTGCATACCTTATGCGGTCTTATTGCAGGGTTCTTGAGTTGGAAAGAGCCTCTGGAGTAATGTAATTCAAGCTCCTTTTATACCTTCCCTCCCTCACTTAAAAACTGTGGTAAAATTTACATAATGTAAAATGTGTCATCTTAACCATTTAAAAAACTCCGTTTATGCTTCTGAATCCCGGCTATGACAGCCACAGTAAATAGTGTACATCTTTTACGTAAACACTTCTAGCAACAGGGAGATCATTACCTCACATTTAAGGAACATCTCTAGTTGTTAGAAAATTCTTTCTCTACTCATAAAAATGTGATGTCTTATAACGTCTGCCCCTTCTTTCTCTGTATCTATTGAAGAAAAAAAATATTTGTAGAGGTAATTGCTCCAAGTAAATCAAATAAAGGAATTAGCAATTCTTTTCTGTGTAGATGAAAAGTATAAACACAGTAAAATTACAAAACACTGTAAACTTTCTGATATTTGGCCTGTATGTGAAATAAGATACTCGAATTAATCATATTTTGAGTTCATCAGGGTATACAGTTATCCTTTGGTGTCTGAAAGGGATAGATTTCAGAACCTCCCATGGATACCAAAATCCATGGATGCTGAAGGCCTTGATGTAAAATAGGCCTTGCATATTCGCATAAACCTCTACATATTCTCCTGTATACTTTAAGTCATCTCTAGATTACTTATAATATCTAATACAATATAAATGCTTTGTAAATACTTGTTGTATTGTATCATTTAGGGAATAAAGACAAAGAAGAAAAGCCTGTACATGTTACAGTACAGACACAACCATCCATTTTTTTTCAAAGTATTTTCCACCCTAGCTTGGTTGAATCATGGATGTAGAACCCACGGATATGGAAGGCTGACTATAATTCAATTTAGTAAATCATGAGTGCCTCTGAGTTACAGAAATATAAAGAAATGTGAAACAAATAACCACAAATAAGTAAATTTTTAGTTGTTTGAACTATTTTCTTTTCTTTTCTTTTCTTTTCTTTTTTTTTTTGATACAGAATTTTGCTCTGTAGCCCAGGCTGGAGTGCAGTGGTGTGATCTTGGCTCACTGCAACCTCTACCTCCTGGGTTCAAATGATTCTCTTGCCTCAGCCTCATGAGAAGCTGGGATTACAGGTGCACACCACCACGCCTGGCTAATTTTTGTATTTTTAGTAGAGACAGGGTTTCACTATGTTGGTCAGGCTGGTCTCGAACTCCTGACCTCGTGATCCATCTGCCTTGGCCTCCCAAAGTGCTGGGATTACAGGTGTGAGCCACCGTGCCCAGCCTGAACTATTTTCAAACTAGAGCAAGCTGTATCAATCAGAGAACTAGGGCTTATATTTGAATTTCTCAGATCAATGTATTTATCAGTGCCTCAGACAAAAATACAAAAAGCACATTTATCAAATGTATAGATAACATAAATCTGGAGATTGGTTGGGAATGTGGGCAAGTGCTGATTGCATACTGTAATGTGCCTAAACAGAGCCTAAGATGAAAGAAGAAATGTGCTCCTATATATTTACCAAAATATCTTCCCATATTATAAACCAAATGGAAAAGCAAATAAAATCTTGACAATGAACGCCATGACTACACACAAAACTTTGCTTTGTCCAGTGTGTTTGCATGTCATTGCAAGCCCTCATAAACACACTGGGACAGGGCAGGGAGCCTTGATGGCCCGTGGGAACTGCAGGTGGCTTGGAAACTATTCCCACTTCACAATAGTGCTGGCTCATAAAGCAAACAAATGAACAAGACTAATTTACTTTCACTTACAATTTTGATGTTTTATTTAACATAGAATTTTGGCATTGATTTTGAGTTTTTAAAAAATTGCCTTCAAATATTAGTTGCCTTGATTCCTGAGAGCTTACTTTGTGCTTGATGTAAGTGCCTTCCTTACTTGCCTCACCCTAATCCCAGCCCTGAGGTATGACATTGAATAATGATCCATTTAAATATTAGTCAGCTAGAATGAATGGAAGTAGACTAACAAGATGAAATTATATGTGATACAAGTAAATATAAACATTTAGAAAATTTGGGAATATATGGTTTAGCATCTGTTTACGTGAAAAGGAATTAGGAGCTTCAGTTGACTGTAGGCACACTATGGGCTACTAGTGTCACATAGTTACTTAAACACTAATGAAATTTATTCTGCAAAGAATAAGAAATTGCAAGGCAACTTTATTTTTCACTGATCAGGCCATTGGAGAACTTGTAGGTTCTGCATTTAAAGATAGACTTTGACTAAGTAAAGCATATTCCAGGGAATATGAGGGGATCTGGAAATTATGTCATATAAGGTATGGAAGGAAAGGGAAACATTAATTCTGGGAAGAGAAGCTTAAAAGAGGAGAAGAGGAGACAGATGTGTAATCTCCATCACAGTTAAAGTTCAAATAGAGGTTGAGTTACGTGGAGGAAAGTTGTGTTCTGCCTGAGAGGGTGAATTAGAGAATTTCTAATATTTTTTCCATTTTAATGATTCTATTACTCTGTGCCAAAAAGTTATTTTGCGATCCACTTTGAAATGAACATCCTTTTATCTGCCTTGATCTTAGAGGTTCATTTACTGACCCACCTACCCATTCCTGCTCTCTTACTCAGTTAAGATGGATTAAAACTAGAATAATTACATTTGCAAGGAGAGCTATTAGTCTGGACAGATTATCTCCATGATAATCTAATTGCATAGGTGCAAATCACCTTGCATAAATGAGCGTCTGAAAGACCATTTCTTTTCTTTTTCTTTTTTTTCTCTGAGACGAGTCTTGCTCTGTTGCCAAGGCTGAAATGCAGCAGCACGTCTTGGCTGACTGCAAACTCTGCCTCCTGGGTTCAAATGATTCTTGTGCCTCAGCCTTCTGAGTAGCTGGGATTACAGGCCACCATACCCAGCTAATTTTTTAATTTTTAGTAGAGATGAGGTTTTGCCATGTTACACAGGCTGGTCTCCAACTCCTGGTCTTAAGTGATCTGCCTGCCTTGGCCTCTCAAAGTGTTGAAATTAGAGGCATGAGCCACTGCGCCCAGCCTGACAGACGATTTCTAATCATTATCTGTGCAGAGTATAAACTGCAGCATTTTAGATGAAATTTCAGTATTAGGTTTTAACTTTGATTTTATTCTTCTTAGCAAGGAAGGGGCAAGTTGTAATTTTACCTCCTAGAGAAGTGCAGGTAAGAAAGCAGGGTCAATAAAGTATCATTTATCTATTTAAAATAAGCATACTTCTGTCTTTAGTTCAGTGACAAAATGATAGGTGATATATATCTACATCAGGTACTGAGATAACAAAAAGCTCCAAGAAACAGAAGTACTACATACTTGAGTAATGGTATTTAATGGGATTATGCCCTTTTCAAAATTAACATCTCCTTTTATCTATGTTTATTTCCAAGCTATCTCCTTTGATAGCTTACTGTATTTTCTTTTTTTTTTCTTTCTTTTTTTTTTTTTTTTGAGATAAGGGCTTACTCTCTTGTCTGGGTTGGAGTGCAATAGTGCAAACAACAGCTCTCTGCATTCTAGACCTCCTAGGCTCAAGTAGCCCTTCTACTTCAGCCTCTGGAGTAGCTAGGCTCTCTTTAAGTCTATTACTGATGTATAGGAATGCTTTTGATTTCTGCATATTGATTTTGTATCCTGAGACTTTGCTGAAGTTGCTTATCAGTTTCAGGAGATTTTGGGCTGAGACAATGGGGTCTTCTAAATATACAATCAAGTCATCTGCAAATAGAGACAACTTGACTTCCTCTTTTCCTAACTGAATATCCTTTATTTCTTTCTCTTGCCTGATTGCTCTGGCTAGAACTTCCAATACTGTTTTTTTGTTTTTTGGGTTTTTTTTGTTTGTTTTTTTTTTTAGTTTTTTTCCAATGCTATATTGAATAGCATGGTGAGAGAGGGCATCCATGTCTTGTGCCAGATTTCAAAGGGAATGCTTTCATTTTCTGCCTGTTGAGTATGATATTGGCTGTGGGTTTGTCATAAATAGCTTTTATTATTTTGTGATACATACCACTGATACCTAGTTTATTGAGGTTTTTTAGCATAAAGGCTGTTGAATTTTGTCAAAGGCCTTTTCTGCATCTATTGAGATAATCATGTGGTTTTTGTCTTTGGTTCTGTTTATGTGATGGATTACATTTATAGACTTGCATATGTTGAACCAGCCTTGCATCCCTGGGATGAAGCCTACTTGATCATGATGAATAAGCTTTTTGGTTTGCTGTTGCATTCTGTTTGCCAGTATTTTATTGAAGACTTTTGCATCTATGTTCATCATGGATATTGGCCTGAAGTTTTCTTTTTTAGTTGTGTCTCTGCCCGGTTTTGGTATTAGGATGATGTTGGTCTCATAAAATGAGTTGGGGAGAATTCCCTCTTTTTGTATTGTTTAGAATAGTTTCAGAATGAATGGTACCAGCTGCTCTTTTTATGTCTGGTAGAATTCGGCTGTAAACCCATCTGGACCTGGACTTTTTTCAGTTGGTAAGCTATTAATTGCTGCCTCAACTTCAGCCCTTGTTATTGGCCTATTCAGGGATTCAACTTCTTCCTGGTTTAGTCTTGGGAGAGTGCAAGTGTCCAGAAATTTTTTGATTTCTTCCAGGGTTACTGGTTTATGTGTATAGAATTGTTTGTAGTAATCTCTCATGATAATTTGTATTTCTCTGGAATTGGTGGTGATGTCCCCTTTATTATTTTTTATTGCATCTATTTGATTCCTCTCTTTTCTTTATTATTAGTCTGGCTAGCGGTCTACTTTGTTGATCTTTTCAAGAAACAGCTCCTGGATTTGTTGATTTCTTGAAGGGTTTTTTGTGCCTCTATCTCCTTCAGTTCTGCTCTGATCTTAGTTATTTCTTGTCTTCTGCTAGCTTTTGAGTTTTTTTTGATATTGCTCCTCTGACTCTTTCAATTTTGATGATAGGGTGTCAATTTTAGACCTTTCCTTGCTTCTTATGTGGGCATTTATTGCTATGAATTTTGCTCTAGACACTGCTTTAAATGTGTCCCAGAGATTCTGGTACATTGTGTCTTTGTTCTCACTGGTTTCGAAGAACATCGTTATTTCTGCCTTCATTTCATTCTTTATCCAGTCTACATTCAGGAGCCAGTTGTTCATTTTCCATGAAGTTGTGCAGTTTTCAGTTAGTTTCTTAATCCTGAGTTCTAATTTGATTGCGCTGTGGTCTGAGAGACTGTTTGTTATGATTTCCATTCTTTTGCATTTGCTGAGGAGTGATTTACTTCCAATTATGTGGTCAATTTTAGAGTAAGTGTGATGTGGTACTGAGAACAATGTATATTCTGTCAATTTGGGATTAAGAGTTCTGTAAATGTGTATTAAGTTTGCTTGGTACAGATCTGCATTCAAGTCCTGGATTTCCTTGTTGATTTTCTGCCTCGTTGATCTGTCTAATATTGACAGTGGAGTGTTAAAGTCTCCCACTGTTATTGTTCAAGAGTCTAAGTCTCCTTGTAGGTCATTAAGGACTTGCATTATCTATCTAGGTGCTACTATATTGGGTGTGTATATATTTAGGATCATTAGCTCTTCTTGTTCTATTGATCCTTTTACCATTATGTAACACCCTTCTTTGTCTCTTTTGATTTTTGTTGGTTTAAAGTCCATTTTATCAGAGACTAGGATTGCCACCCCTGCTTTATTTTGCTCTCCATTTGCTTGGTAAATCTTCTTCCAACCCTTTATTTTGTGTCTATGTGTGTCTTTGCACATGAGATAGGTCTCCTGAATACAGCACACTGATGGTTCTTGGCTTTTTATTCAATTTGCCAGTCTTTGTCTTTTGATTGGGGCATTTAGTTCATTTACATTTAATGTTAATATTGTTATGTGTGAATTTGATCCTGCCATTTTATTACTGGTTGGTTGTTTTGCCCTTTGGTTGGCATAATTTCTTCATTGCATGGTCAGTCTTTACCATTTGGTTCTTTTTTGCACTGACTGGTACTAGTTTTTCCTTTCTGTGTTTAGTGCTTCCTTCAGGAACTCTTGCAGGGCAGATCTGGTAGTGACAAACTCTCTCAGCAATTGCTTGTCCATAAAGGATTTCATTTCTCCTTCACTTATAAAGCTTAGTTTGGCTGAATATGAAGGTCTGGGTTGAAAGTTCTTTTCTTTGAGGATGTTAAATATTGGCCCCCACTCTCTTCTGGCTTGTAGGGTTTCTGACAAGAGATCTGCTGTGAGTCTGATTTGCTTTCCTTTGTGGATGACCCAACCTTTCTCTCTGGCTGCCCTTAGTATTTTTTCCTTCGTTTCAACCCTGGTGAACCTGATGATTACATGCCTTGGGGTTGCTCTTCTAGAGAAGTATCGTTGTGGTGTTCTCTGTATTTCCTGTATTTGAATGTTGGCCTGCCTTGCTAGGTTGGGGAAGTTCTCCTGGATAATATCCTGAAGAGTGTTTTCCAGCTTGGATTCATCCTCCCTGTCATCTTCTGGTACACCGACCAGGCATAGATTAGGTGTTTTCACGTAATCCTATATTTCTTAGAGGCTTTGTTCATTTCTTTTCACTCTTTGTTCTCTTTTCTTGCCTTCTTGTTTTTTTTCATTGATTTGATCTTCAATCTCTGATATCCTTTCTTCTGCTTGGTTGATTCAGCTATTGAAACTTGTGTATGTTTCACGAAGTTCTTGCACTGTGTTTTTCAGCTCCATGAAGTCATTTATGCTCTTCTCTATGCTGGTTATTCTATTTAGCACTTTGTCTAACCTTTTTCCAAGGTTTTTAGTTTCTTTGCATTGGGATAAAACATGTTCCTTCAACTCAGAGAAATTTGTTATTACTCACCTTCTGAAGCCTGCTGCTGTCAATTTGTCAAATTTGTTCTCTGTCCAGTTTTGTTCCGTTGCTGGTGAGGAGTCATGATCTCGTGGTGGGGGAGAGACATTCTGGTTTTTGATGGTTTCATTCTTCTTGCGCTGGTTTCTCCCCATCTCTTGGATTTATATAGTTTTGATCTCAGGTAGCTGCTTGGGGAGGCAGCCTTTCCTTTGTCTGCCTGCAGAGGTGCTGCTGGGCTGCCAAGGATTCAGTGGAGCTGCTCTGTATTTTATTTACTCAGGAAAATTAGGCTGGCTTCTGCAATGGTGGCTTCCCTTTTGCCCACTGAGCTGGATCGTTCCTGGTCACTTTCTGACTTTCTGGGTGCCTAACTCTAGAGTGAGAGTTTTTTGGCCTACTGGGCTTTGTGCGGCGGCGGGACCCATCCTGCTGTTTGGGCTGTTTCCCTGCATTCTGTTCCCCTTCTTATTGGGTGGTAGGTAGCTCTGTCCCACCGGCTTTTTGGCTTTCTCAGCATCAGCCAGTGCTTCCGCCTAGATCTATGCTGACAGCCCCAGCACAGGCCAAAGTTGCTGTTTTGCCCTGTTCAGGCAGCTCACTCAGGCTTTTGAGCCAAGTGAAGATCTCCTGTTCCGTGGGTTGTAGAGGGCATGGGTAGAGTGCTGTATCCAAACCAAAGTCCCAAAGGGAGAGATCCCCCGGTCCTCCAGTCAGTTGCATGCTCCTCCTAGGTGGGGCACTGTCCCACCTTGTCACAACTTGCCCTATTTGGTTTATAACCACTGTCTGACCAGACCCACAAAATGAACCTGGTAACTCATTTGGAATTGTGGAGACCACTCGGCTTCTGTGTCTCTCTCGCTGGGAGCTGCTTTCCAGAGCTGCCTCTTATTTGGCCATCTTGGGATCCCGTGTGATCTTATTTTTGAAAGGATCATTCAGGATATTCCATTGAGAGCACACTGTAATGCATAGGTGGGAGCAGAAAGGCTACTGCAAGTCTGGGGAAGTTCTCAAACCTGACTTACATAAGAAGCACCTGTGATTTGTTAAATCACAGATTAATCATACAAAAAACCTGTACATGAATGCTCATAGTAACTTTGCTCATAATAGCTAAAAATTGGGAACCCAGATGTCATCCTTGTACATCCATTCCATATACTACTCAGCAATAAAATGGAAAGAACTATTTTGATAAACCTACAGAGATTTATGCTGACTAAAAAAGGCCAAACCCAAACTCTGTTTGATTTCATTTATATAACTTGTTTGACATGATAAAATTATAAAAACTTGTTTGACATGACAAAAGTCAACAGATTTCCTGGTTGCCAGGGGTTGGTGATAGGGGCAGGATAGAAGGAGAAATGTTGGCTATAACCTACCATACAAGGGATCCTTGTGGTGATAGATGTTCTTTCTTGACTTCATCAATGTCAATATCCTAACATTTGCAAATGTGAAAGGAAAATAAATCTTGGGACACCAAAATCATGAAGCTAAAGGAAAAAGTCAAGCTGGGAACTGCTTAGGGCAAACCTGCCTTCCATTCTATTCAAAGTCATGCCTTTGTCCACGGAGATAAACACATACCTGATTGATTCATTCAGAAAGGCTAATCAGAAACTCAAAAGAATACAAACATTTGTCTCTTAAATATCTGTAACCTGGAAGCCTCCTCCCTTGCTTCAAGTTGTCCTGCCTTCCTAGATCAAACCAATATTCATCTTACATATAATGATTGAGGTCTTGTGTCTCCCTAAAATGTATAAAACCAAGCTTCGACCAATAACAGACTCAAAGAGAGCCAAATTAAGAACAAACTGCCATTCACAATTGCTACAAAGAGAATAAAATACCTAGGAATACAACTAACAAGGAACGTAAAGGACCTCTTCAAGGAGAACTGCAAACCACTGCTCAACGAAATAAGAGAGGACACAAACAGATGGAGAAATATTCCATGCTCATGGTTAGGAAGAATCAGTATCATGAAAATGGCCATACTGCCCAAAGTAATTTACAGATTCAACATTATCTCCATCAAGCTACCAATGACCTTCTTCACAGAACTGGAAAAAAAGACCTTAAACTTCATATGTAACCAAAAGAGAGCCCACAGAGCCAAGTCAATCCTATGCAAAATAACAAAGCAGGAGGCATCACGCTACCTGACTTCAAACTATACTACAAGGCTACAGTAATCAAAACAGCATGGTACTGGTACCAAAACAGAGATATAGACCAATGGAACAGAACAGAGGCCTCAGAGGCAATGCCACACATCTACAACCACCTGATCTTTGACAAACCTGG